>JAWRVF010001952.1:0-31836 GCA_036785485.1 Physcomitrellopsis africana | reverse complement strand
GCTTAAGATCTTATGACTTTATATTTGTGATAGTAGATCAGTTCACCAAGATGGCACGTTTTGTGCCATATATAAAATCTATTACAGGTAAAGAAAGAACTAAGTTTTTCATTGATAATATCTATCGCTATCATGGGTTACCTAAGGATATTATATCGGATAGGGGAATTCAATTTGTGTCAAGATTTTGGAGAACCCTTTTCAAGATCTTAAAAATAGACATAAAGTTATCTTCAGCTTTTCATCCTCAAACTGATAAACAAATAGAGCGCGTGAACAAAGTCTTGGAGCAATACTTAAGGTGTACTATCAACTAGCAACAAGATGATTGGATAGCTCTTTTGCAATTAGTAAAATTTGCTTATAATAATACGATACATTCTTCTACGCAACAAACACCTTTCTTTGCCAATTACGATTATCACCCACGACTTGATGCTTTTAATTTTTCAAAAGTTGATAATCTAGTAGCAGAAGATTTGGCAAATCGTTTGTCAGAGCTACATACAATAATGAAGGTGCAATTAAAAGAAGCTCAAGAACGACAAAAAATAAATGTAGATGCGTATTGTAAGGAACAACCACAATTCAACGTGGGAGACAAGGTATGGTTACTTTGTCGCAATATCAAGACTACTCGTTCTTGTGATAAGTTGGACTATCGTACACTTAGACCTTTTCCTATTTTTCAACAAATCAATCTAATTGTATATCGATTACACCTATCGGAGTCCATGAAGATCCATCCTATATTCCACATGTCACTACTCGAGCCATACAAAATAATGGATATACAAAGAAGAAGACAAATGCCACCGCCTCTTGTAGAAGTGGACAATGATGAAGAATTCAAGGTTGAAGAGATTTTAGATTTAAGGCGGCGCCAAAATCAATTGAAATATCTTATCCATTAACGCAGATACGATATTAGTGAACGCACATGGAAGCCATCAAAGAATCTAACAAATGCATCAATAAAAGTCAATGCATTTCATCGACGACATCCATCAAAACCAAGATAAATACTTAAGAAAATCTTTGCTATAAAACAAAGCATGTTCTATAGAGGTTTTATCCTACTTTGTATCATTGTTTGTCATTAGATTTGTTTGTGCTAAAGAGATGGAGGATTAACAATTAGCAAATTCAACTCAAGAGGCATCATTTGCTGATTTACCAGACGAGACATTACGACTATCACAACCTTCAAGATGACAGAATAGAGATGAAGACCCTCAAGAACGACATGTCCTTCCTTGGATTGATGGCAAAATACAACGTGTTTGGTATCACGACCTTGGAAGAGACTCCCAACGTTTGGTGATACTTTTAGAGGTAGGAACTACTCCTGATGGTGTTTCTAATATTTTCTTTGAAGGAAGTTATGAAGGCCTCAACAATGATCAAATAATAAGGTGGTCCTCTCACCCTGGTATGGGACATTATCAATGGCTAAAAGGACCTATCAACTACTTTCAAAGGGAACAGAGATTAAAATATGTGACAAGCACAATTCGACATATCTTCGACTTCTTCAACATATAATCACCGCTCTTCGTGGAACTCGTCCCTAGAAGAGGGAATAATGTCACGGACATAAGATTTACTCCAATAAATTATCTAAATAAAATAGACCAATAGAAGTAGGTAAAATAAGTTGATTTGATAATATCTGATAGAGATACCTCTTAGAAGCTTCATAGACGCGGAATCACCTTTATATTGAAGAAACACAACAAACATAACACAAGTAAGTAGAAATCAGCAAGGTTGTACATAAGAGAAGTGTGGAATGAGATGACTCTCTCTTCTAACATGCATTACTTATAGGTGGTGGTTGCTGCTCTTAACGACAACATCTATCCTTTAATTTTTACATTCATCAAAGGATATACCAAGTATATCCTTTGGCATCTTATCTTCTATAGGGATATGTCTTTAGCATATCTGATATGCCTTTAGCATATCCATTATTCTCATAAGATACTTTGGCATCTCACCTACCCCAAGTATATCCTATGGCATATACTTTATACACTTACCTAGTCTTTGGATATTCCTTAGGATATCTTTTATCCTCTTGACTTTGTCTCTTTGGCCCTTGGCCTTACCATATGCATAGGATGGCCTTTTCACTTATCAAGAGACAACCCTTTGACTATTAACAATCTATCTAAGGTAATATCTTTTACTTGATAACTTATTCTACTTTTAATATTATCTATTTATCTTAACACTCCCACTTTATTAATTGTCAAAGACTTTCAACCCTAATGCCTTTGTCAACATATGATGCCTATCCTTTATCAATGCCTTGGTTAACAAATCAGCAAGCATGTCTTCCGTTGCACAATACTTCAAGTCAATTACTCCCATTTCAATCTTCTCTCGTATGAAGTGATGTTGAATGTCAATGTGCTTGGTTCTTAAATGATGCTTTGGATTCTTTGTAAAAGCAAGGCATCCTTGATTGTCACACATCATTGGAGTTGCTCCCACTTGTACAAGTCCAATGTCCTCCAAAACTTGTCTTAACCATGTTGCTTCCATTGCACCATGGCTTGCTGTCATGTACTCCGCCTCCATTGTAGACCTTGCAATTGTGGGTTGTCTCTTGCAATTCCATGAAATTGCTCCCATTCCAACAAAGAACACATAGTCCGTTGTTGACCTCCTATCATTTGCATCTCCTGCCCAATCCGCATCACAATAACCATACAAAGCAATATTATCACCTCCAAGGTACAATTTGAAGTCCAATGTGCCTTTTAAATACCTCATGATCCTCTTGATAGTTGTCCAATGGATTGATCCTGCTTTTGACATGTGTTGACTTACAACATTCACTGCATATGCAAGATCCACCCTTGTGCCAACCATTGCATACATGAGTGAGCTTACTGCTGCCTTGTATGGAACACCTTGCATTTGACCTTCAACTTGAGCAAACTCTTCATCCGTGAGCTTCATCAACTTGAAATTGGACTCCAAAGGTGTTCCAATAGGCTTGCAATCTTTCATGTTGAATCGTTTCAATATGCCTTCAATATACTTCCTTTGGCTCATTGTGATGGTCTTCTTAGCACAATCTCTTGCAAATTCTACTCCTAAATAATAGTGAAGCTCTCCCAAATCACTCATCTCATATTCCTTTTCTAACTTTGTCTTTAAGCAATCCATCATCTTCAAAGTATTGGTTAAGATGATTAAATCATCTACATAAAGGATAACAATCAACAAGAATTCTTTTGATTGTATCACATACATAGAATGGTCAGCTTCATTCCTTACAAATCCCTCATTAACAAAGAATGTATCAATTCTTTGATACCATGCCCTTGGTGATTGCTTGAGTCCATACAAGGATTTTTTCAACTTACAAACAAGATGTTGCTTGCCTTCTTCAACAAATCCTTGAGGTTGATCCATATAGATGTCTTCTTCCAACTCTCCATTCAAGAAAGCTGTCTTCACATCCATTTGATGCATTTCCAAATCTATTGCTGCCCCAATTGCCACAATGATTCTAATGGTGGTGAATTTGGCCACGGGAGCAAATGTCTCATTAAAATCAACACCAGCAACTTGTAAGTATTCTTTGGCAACTAATCTTGCCTTATATCTTACAACATTGTCCATTGCATCCTTCTTGGTTCTAAACACCCACTTACAACCAATTGAAGATCGATTTGGTGGAAGTTGAGTCAATTTCCATGTTCTATTGTCCATGAGAGATTTGTACTCTTCTTCCATGGCTTCTTCCCACTTTAATGCATCCATGGACTTCATTGCATGACATAAATTCAATAGATCAGCAAGAAGAGCAACATTGGCATGTTCTTCACTTACTTGAGGAAAGATATGGTTCTTCCACCATTCACCAAGTGGTTTTCTTTCTCTTGTAGGATATCTCCTTTCATTTGAAGAAGATTCACCTTGATGTACTCCATGGCCTCCTCCAACCTTCTTTTCTTTTAAAGTTTGTCTTTTCTCACTCAAAGGTTGGTATTCCTCATCATCATCATCATCATCTTCAACTTCTTCATTGCTAGTCTTATCAATTGCATACACTTTCTTCTTCATCTTCTTTGGCTCTTCATGTTGATTCAAATCTCCACTATCTTCATTGTTTTCATCTTCTTCTTCTTTCTTTGTTGAAATTGAAGATGTGTCCACAAACACACCAATACTCTCACTTTGATACATCTCCAAGTGCTCACAAGCACTCTTATGCTCTAAAAATTCAACATCACGACTTTTGATGATCTTCTTGGTATTTAAACACATAAGTCTATATGCCTTGGTACCTTCACAATATCCAACAAACACACATTTTGTACCTTTTGCATCAAGTTTGGACCTCATACAATCTGGTACCTTTGCATAAGCAATACATCCAAAAGTCCTCATGTGTAAAACACAAGGTCTTCTCCCACTCCAAGCTTCTTGTAGGATCATTCCTTGTCTACACTGCATTTATCACAACTTCTGTCCAATACTCATATCCAAGGTTTTGAGCATGAAGCATACTCCTTGCGATCTCTTCAATGGTTCTATTTGCTCATTCAGCAACTCGATTTTGTTGTGGAGTGTAAGGAGTGGAGGTTTGACTTGCAATACCTTGAATCTTCAAGTATTCATCAAAATGCTTTGACAAATACTCACCACCATTGTCCGTGCACAATATCTTGATCGTGCACTCACATTGCTTCTCCAAGAGTGCCTTAAACTCTTTAAACCTTGAAAAACATTCACACTTGGCTTTGAGAATGAAAATCCACACCTTCCTTGAAAAGTCATCAATAAAGGTGACAAAGTACCTTGCTCCTCCTATTAATGGCGTCCTCATAGGTCCACAAACATCTGAATGCACAATCTCCAACAACTTGCTTGCACGTGTTGCAACTCCACTTGGATATGAAGCTCTTTGTTGTTTGCCTTGAATACAAGCTTCACAAGTAAGATTTATACATGATTGACCAAGATCTAAGCCACTTAGCATGGATTGGAGCATCTTCATACATTTGGCATTCAAATAACCAAGGTATCGATGCCAAATGCCAAACTTGTCTGGATCTTGTGGATATTCAGCAAATGCTGCCACTTAAACTCTATTCACCTTCTTACAATTGATGAAGTAGAGATTGCCATCTCTAAAGCCTTTCAAAACATCATCTCCATGCAATGTCTTTACAAAGCATCCATTCATATCAAATTGCACCTTACAACCATAAGAAACAAGTTTGCTCACCGAAAGAAGGTTCTTCTTCATCTTTGGCACATGTAGGATCTCTTTCAATCTGATCCTCTTGGTTTGATTCTTCACAACAATCTCCACCAATATGGAGCCAATTCCAATGGCTTGTACCATCCATTGTCTCCTAACCAAACTTTTGTTGCTCGAATTACCTCATAAGTGTCAAATGAACACTTATATGGAGTCATGTATTTTGTAGCACCCTAATCAATGATCCATTTGGACATGGCAGCCATAGAGGTATCTTCACTTGCCATGAATGCATAATCATCTCCTCCAACTTCATCACGTGCATTGTTAGCATTCTCTCTTTCTCCTTTCTTAGCCTTATAGCAATTTCGTGCAAAATGATCCGGTTTTCCACAAATGAAGCAAGTTCTTACATTGCTTCTCACATTCTCATGTTGGTTGGAATAGGTACCTTTGCCTTGTCTTGAAAAGAGAGCCGAATCTTCACTTTGATGCTCCTTCTCTTTTCTTTTGGTTACTTCATGTGCAAATCTTGATGTCACATAGTCCATTGTAAGTTCTTTTAATTTGATGGACTCCAATGCCACAATGAGGTAGTTGTAGGACTCGGGAAGGCTCATGAGCAAGGTCATGATAATATCACCATCTTCTAAAGGCATGTCAACAATTGCTAGTTGATTTGCAAGGGCCTTTACCTTATTAACATGAGCCATAAGGTCTTCACCTTCTTCCATCTTACAAGTGAAGAATTTCCTCCTTGTGAAGAGGATGTTGGACAAGTTCTTGCTCTCATAAATATTGCAAAGAGTCTTCCATGCTTCCGCTGGTCCTTAGCAATGGATAATGTGAGAAAAATTGGCTTCATCCAAATTAGTGGCAATCATGCCAAAAGCCTTCTTTTCACGTCATTTGAAGTCCTTGTGGTCCTTAAGGCTTGCATCTATGCTTGGAGGATCTTCACTCTCATCGATAATATCCCAAAGGTCTAAAGATGCCAACAAAATCTCCATTTTGACCTTCCAATGGTAGAAATTGTTGCCTCTAAACTTCTCAATCACTCTCAAACCTTCACCCTCACTAGAAGCCATGTCTAAGGAGTAGTGTATCAAAAAATATTGAGAAAAGGAGTCTCTATGTGCTTAAAATCACCAAAGCAAGTTTGTACTAGCAGAATCTCAGAATGCTCTCTTATGAACAAAAGAGTGGTTTCTCACTCAAAACACTCTCAACTCAACTTTTGAAGCTTTTTACAAGTATTTGTACTCACATGAACCTCTCAATCAAGTCCTTTCACTCGTCCAACTCACTTTCTCATAAAACACATAAGATGAAAGAAACAACTTCACTACCATAAAAAGACACTATCAAGGTCTTTTTATAAAGTCTTAAACTCACATACCAAGGAGATAAGAAGCCATAAAGCAGTATTAGAGATGTATAAGCTCAAAAATAAAACCTGCTTATACCAAAAAATCCTAACATCAACAAATACCATAAGATCTATTCCACACAAAAGTAACAACAAGAGAATGACTTCAACTTACTTGAATAGCACAAAGAGTGTGTGTGGGCCCAAAACTTATTGAAGAAACACAACAAGCATATCTTAAGTAAGTAGAAATCAGCAAGGTTGCACATAAGAGAAGTGTAGAATGAGATAACTCTCTCTTCCAACACCCATTACTTATAAGTAGTGGTTGCTGCCCTTAACGACAACATCCATCCTTTAATTTTTACATTCATCAAAGGATATACCAAGTATATCCTTTGGCATCTTATCTTCTATAGAAATATATCTTTAGTATATCCAATATACCTTTAGTATATCCTATATGCCTTTAACATATCCATTATATCCATAGGATACTTTGGCATCTCACCTACCTCAAGTATATCCTATACTTTACCTAATCTTTGGATATTTCTTAGGATATCTTTTATCCTCTTGACTTTGTCTCTTTGGCCTTTGGCCTTACTATATACATAGGATGGCCTTTCCACTTATCAAGAGACAATCCTTTGACTATTAGTAATCTATCTAAGGTAATATCTTTTACTTGATAACTTATTCTATTTTTAATATTATCTATTTATCTTAACAAAGTGCACTCACATCAATGACTCCACAAGAAGCTTGGAGTGGGAAGAAACCTTGTGTTTCACACATGAGGATATTTGGATGCATTGCTTATGCAAAGATACCAGATTGTATGAGGTCCAAGCTTGAAGCAAAAGGTACAAAATGTGTATTTGTTGGATATTGTGAAGAGACAAAGGCATGTAGGCTAATGTGTTTGGATACCAAGAAGATCATCAAAAGTCGTGATGTTGAGTTTATTGAGCATAAGAGTGCTTATGAGCACTTAGAGATGTATCCAAGTGAGAGTAATGGTGTGGTTGTGGACACATCTTAAAATTTAGCAAAGAAAGAAGAAGAAGATGAAGACAATGAAGATGGTGGAGACATGAATGAAGGTGAAAAGCTAAAGAAGATGGAGAAGAAAGTCTCTTTGATTCCTAAGACCAACAGTGAAGGAAATAAAGATGTTGAAGATGATGATGATGAGGAGTATCAACCTTTGAGTGAGAAAAGACAAAGTTTAAGAAAGAAGAAGCTTGAAAGAGTAGTTGGAGTACATGAAGGTGAATCTTCTTCAAATGAAAGGAGATATCCTATGAGGGAAAGAAGACCACTTGGTGAATGGTGGAAGAACCATATTTTTCCTCAAGTAAGTGAAGAACATGCCAATGTTGCACTCTTTGCTGATCCATTGTCTTTAAGTGATGCAATGAAGTCCACTGATGCTATGAAGTGGGAGAAGGCTATGGAAGAAGAATACAAATCTCTCATGGACAATAGAACATGGGAATTGACTCAACTTCCACCAAATCGATCTTCTATTGGTTGTAAGTGGGTATTTAGAACCAAAAGGGATGCAATGGGCAATGTTGTGAGATATAAGGCAAGATTAGTTGCCAAAGGATATTCACAAGTTGCTGGTGTTGATTTCAATGAGACATATGCTCCCGTGGCTAAATTCACCACTATCAGAACCATTGTGGCAATTGGGGCAGCAATGGACTTGGAGATGCATCAAATGGATGTGAAGATGGCTTTTTTAAATAGAGAATTGGAAGAAGACATCTATATGGATCAATCTCAAGGATATGTTGAACAAGGCAAATAACACCTTGTTTATAAGTTAAAGAAATCTTTATATGGACTCAAGCAATCACCAAGGGCATGGTACCAATGGATTGACACATTCTTTGTGAATGAAGGATTTGTAAGGAGTGAGGCAGATCATTCCATATATGTGATGCAATCTCAAGAGTTCCTATTGATTGTAATCCTTTACGTTGATGATTTAATCATCTTGGCTAACAATGTGAAAAAGTTGAATTGGATGAAGGCCATATTAGAAAAAGAATTTGAAATGAGTGATTTGGGAGAACTCCACTATTGCTTAGGAGTGGAGTTCATAAGAGATCGTGAAAACAAGACCATTACAATGAGTCAAAGCAAGTACATTGAAGAAGTGTTGAAACGATTCAACATGGAGGAGTGTAAGCCCATTGGAACACCTTTGGAGGCAAATTTGAAGTTGATGAAGCTCACGGATGAGGAGTTTGCTCAAGTTGAAGGTGAGATGCAAAGTATTCCATACAAGGCAGCAGTTGGCTCACTTATGTATGCAATGGTGGCCACAAGAGTGGATCTTGCATATGCGGTGAGGGTTGTGAGCCAACACATGTCTAAGGCTGGACCTTTGCATTGGGCAACGGTAAAGAGGATATTGAAGTACTTAAAAGGTACTAAAGAGTTCAAATTATGCCTTGGTGGTAAGAACATTGATTTGCAAGGTTATTGTGATGCGGATTGGGGTAGAAATGTAAATGATAGAAGATCCACAATGGGATATGTGTTATTTATTGGAGTGGGAGTCATTTCATAGAATTGCAAGAGACAACCTACTATTGCAAGATCAACCATAGAAGCTGAGTACATGGCAGTAAGTCATTATGCAATGGAGGCTTGTTGGATAAGGCAACTTTTAGAAGACATTGGATTAGTGCAAATAGATGCAACTCCAATAATGTGTGACAATCAAGGATGTCTTGCATTTGTCAAGAGTCCATAGCACCATTCAAGAATGAAGCACATTGATATTCAACATCATTTCATACATGAGAAGATTGAAGATGGTATAATAGGTATGAAGTATTGTGCTACAAAAGAGATGCTTGCTGATGTACTTACAAAGGAATTAGTGAAGGATAGACACCACGAGTTGATGAAGGCATTAGGCTTAAAAGCCTTTTGACAAATTAGAAAAGTGGGAGTGTTAAAATTCAACAAGTAGTTCATTGGTTTTTTACAATATAGAATTTAACCATAATAAGTTTCTAATAGTTAAAAGGCAATTAGAGATTTAGTGGTGGCTAGGATCTTAATAGGTAGCTAGGTTTAGGATCTCGAATGGCGGCTGGTTTTAGATGAATGTAAATGAAGTCTATGCATATTGGATGTGAACTCCACTTATAAGTAAAGGGTGTGGGAAGTGAGAGTTATCTCATTCTACACTTCTCTTTGTGTGCAACCTTGCTGATGCTAAGTGTTGTGGCTTCTAACTTCTAGTTCTTCAATAGATTATAGACCCACTCACATTTAGTTGAGAGTTTTTTTGATATTTTATGAAATCTTTGTTGTTGTGTGGAATAGATCTTATGGTGTTTGCTGATGTTAGAGTTTGTATGATCATAGCTTATGTTATGGCAAGAAGAAGTTCTGATTTGTAAGCTTAGAGATCTCTAATTTTACTTTTTAGATTCTTATCTCCTTGGATAGTGAGTTTAAGACCATTGTGAAAGACCTTGATAGTGTCTTTATGTGTTATTGAAGTTGTTATATTAACCTTGTGCGTTTTATTAGATAGTCAGTTGAAAGAGTGAAAGAACTTGATTGAGAGGTTCATAACAATGCATATACTGATTAGAAGCTTTAAAAGATCATTTGATAGTGCTTTGAGTGAGAAATCACTCTTTTATTCACAAAAGGGCATTTTGAATTTCTACTAGTTTAAATTTATTTTTAGTGATTTTGATCACGTAGAAACTCCTTTTCTCAAAAAAATTTATTACACTATTCTTTAGATATTGTTTCTAATGAGGGTGAAGGTTTGAGAGTGATTGAGAAGTTAAGAGGTAATAATTTTTATTATTGGAAGATAAAAATGGAGCTTTTGTTGGCATCTTTGGACCTTTGGAATATTATAGATGAAAGTGAAGACCCTCCATACATAGATGCAAGTAATAAGGAGAAGAAGGACTTCAAAAGATGTGAAAAGAAGGCTTTTGGCATGATTGCCACAAATGTGGATGAAGCCAACTTTTCACACATTATCCATTGCAAAGGACCAGCGGAAGCATGGAAGACTCTTTGCAATATTTATGAGAGCAAGAACTTGTCCAACATCCTCTTCACAAGGAGGAAATTCTTCACTTGCAAGATGGAAAAAGGTGAAGACCTTATGGCTCACATCAATAAGGTAAAGGCTCTTGCAATTGTAATTTTGACAATTGATTTGCCAAATCTTTCACTGTAAGATTTTCAACCTTTAAAAAGAAAAAAGTATCAAGTTGTGGATGATAATCATAATTTGTAAAGAATGGAATTTTTTAAATAAATGAATGTACCAAATTATTGTAAGCAAACTTTACCAATGGTAAAAAAGTTGTCCAATTATCTTGATGATAATTGATGGTACATTTCAAATATTGCTCTAACTTGATTTATCCATTCTAGTTCTCTATCAATTTAATGATACAAAGTTGAGGATAGTTTTATATCCACCTTCAATATTTTAAAAAAGATTTTTTAAAATCTTGATACAAATTGTATCTCTTTATGCGATGTAATATCCCTTGATAATCTATAATAGTGATAGATATTAATAAGGAAGAATTTAGCTCTTTCTTCACCTATGATAGATTTTATATATTATACAAAATGGCCATCTTAGTGGAATGATCTACAATCACGAATATAGAATCATATGAACTTGAATTTAAAAGATTTGTAATAAAATTTGAAGAAATAGAAGACCAAGGTTGTTCCAATACAGATAATAATTTAAAAAGTCCGTAAGATCAATGACAAGGAATTTTTGATTTTGAACAAATATTGTATGGCTATACAAATTCTTTAATAATCTTTCATATTAGAAGCCACCAAAAATCTCTTGATATTAGCTTCGAAGTCTTATTATATCCAAAATATCTTATTGTACGGAAGTTGTGACGAGCTTCAAGAGCATATAATTGTCCTTCACCTTTTGGAATATATAGGAATTATTTGAAATAGAATAGATCATTCTTCAATTCAACCTTGGAAGAATCATGAGACTTCAATTAAGTTTGAATATTCTTCTTTTTTTAATTCTCAATTGCCTCTCAAGGCTTTATATTAAATATTTAGGTCCTATATAATTTAAACATCATAACCAAATTAAATAAAAATCTAAAATAAAATTTCTTATATCAAGTCTTTTTAATTTATTTTTCTTACTATTCTAATACATATTAGAATCTATAAACATATTATACATTTTGACTAGATTTTATACATTATAAGCAATTACAATATAAGATCCACTTCTTCCAAATTTGCACATCCTCTAGTATGTGCCAAGAAATTGCCCCCTCTAATCTTCACCTTAATCAACAATTCTTGAATAAATTGATATCCAATTTTGCGCTTCTTTTTTTAACTTGGCTCTTTAAGTGCTTTTCTTGAATGTATCTTCACTACACCATCTTTATCCATGATTATAGCTAAGCTCTTCCAAACTTATATCAAACCATCTCCTAAACTTATTTTTTCTATTATTTCTACTATAATTTCATCATTTGAAATTAAATCTATTATTTTTAAATTTTTTTCTTATTTATGTATTCTTCTTCTATTTACATGATCCAAATCTTTAATCTTTTAAAAATCTATAAATCCATTGCTAATCAAATCCAAAATCCTGAATTAAAATTATCTATATTAAAATTTAGAGATAATTTATTTGCATCCATGTACCTCTATTCTACATGGATGTCCTTTAGAAATCTAAAAAAGTATTTTTTGGCTCTAAAGGCATCTCTTTTAGCTGCTCTATGTGCCTTTTATGAATAGACTTTACAATAAGAAATTACACAACCTTCTTTCTATCACAACTATAAATCTTGACATAATGTGAATCATCATCCAAGATTTTAGTTTCCATTTTAATAATTATAATATAGAGTTATCAAAGTATTACCGGATATGTAATAAAATTTTGTACAAAAAAGTTTTTTTCCACCTCTACATGTCCAATCTTAGTCTTCACAATTGGACAAGCTTTATAAAGATCACCTTGCTCATTGTTTGTAGCTCTAATCATCCAATGATGATTAATATCAATTGGCCACTTATTCTTCTCATATATCCACTTGGACATGATACTGATATCTCATCTATGATCTATTAAGGTCAATTTTAAGTCTTTAGAATCTCCCAGTTTCACTTGTATCTCTATAGTAGTCTTAGCCCAATAAGAGACTAAATAATAGTCACCTCCTATCTCATCATTATCCCCTTTTGAAGAACTGATAATACATCTTTCTTGTACAATCTTCTTTTCATTGCCATATTTTATTAATATGCATTCTATTTGATATCCTTTTATATCCTTGGCATGATTCATTTGAGTTGTACCCTCCATATTAACTATGCTTCCACACTCTAATAATGCAAATTGTGCAAATACTTGTTCTATCTCTTTCTCCTCATTTTTAGTCACATAAGTATTCAATGCTTCCACCGTAATAGCTTCAGTTGTCATTTGTCTCTTTCTCTTTATTACATCAATAATTAGCTCATAAAAATCCCTCTCTGCTATATCAAGAGTCTCTCTTAGAGTGAATTCAATTTTGGCATCCAAAATCTTTTCTTCTAAGATATTCTTCATATCTATAGATGTTTCAATATTAGATTGTAGCATATAGGTAGGATTTTTACCTTTGAACTTCTTTGTGTCATCTTTCTCCTTCTCTTTGTCCTTCTTCCACCACTCTTTTGGTAGTGGTGTATCACCAAGCTGAACAAAAGAAGGCATCTTCTCTGATTTTATCCCTTGAAAAGCTTTCTTGTTCCTTGAAAACCTCCTCTTGTTTATAGACTTAATAATATCTTCCTCGTGACTACCTCTACTCATCTTTTTTTTTACTATTACATCATGTAAATTATCATTTTGTTGGTTTCTACCAAAACATATTTTGATGCTCATAGCATCAATTAAATCATTCCATCCAATCATCTTTTTGATAGCTTTAGCTCCCTTGATCATGACTTCTTTAGTTGGTGAAGAAACAACCTTAACAGCTTTCTACTCAATTATAATAGAATAAGACTCTATTTTTCTTTCATGTATAGTACCACTCTTGTATGTTTGCTCCTCTATCAGCTTCTTCATACCATCTTTTTTAAAGTTAATTCTCAAAGATTCATCAGTATCTGTTAGTCTTATCTTACATTTTTTAAAATATATAATACCTTCTTTGATTGGAACTTTATAAATATTGCATTCACCTTGTTTATGGTTTGGATTGTCATACCACATGTATCTCTCTATAATCCCTTCAAGCCTTCGGATGTCTTGGATGAACTTGCCATTTGAAATCTCTTCAATTTAATCATTTCTACCTTTAAATCTTACATGTCCTTGATCAACTCTTCAAGGATGTTATCCTTGATAGTCTTAATCACTTTTTGAGATAGCATTGGATTTTAAGATATAGGTATTGATTCCAATCTTAATAAACAATCTCAAGTCTTGATCTTTTATTATTTAGTTGTAAGTCCTACTATTTTTTTTACTAGTCTCTAGTTATTTGTAAATCCACTCTTAGTTGTCTTATTTGTTAGATGAAAAAACAACTTATCCTCGAAGTATTCATCAACTGCTTGCAAAAATAGCTCAATCTTTTTGATTTCCAACAACTGCTTCTCATGACTTGGTAATTAATCAAACTTTGTTTCAAATTCCTAATTAATTCATTTGGAGCCATTTGATTCCTTGGCCTTTATTCAATCTGCTTTAAAAATGATCTTTTAGTCATTCTCTCTAAATCTTCTCCAAAAAACTCATCTTTTAGAAGCTTCTTATGACTATTTCATGATGTAATTCTTTCATGCAACTCTTGTACCATCTTCCTAATCTTAAGTATCACTATTAAATTAAAGATGGTGATCATTCTCACCTTTGAAACTTGATGTACTTCTATTTTACATATATATATCTTTAAAAATTTGATGATATTTTTTACATCAAACCTCTCAATCTTGTCCACTACTACTTGTAAGGCCTTAGTGGTGCTCCTATCATCTCCTTTCATACATTGTCTTTCATCCATAAACTGAGCAAATGCTTGAAATAAATCCTAGGTACCTACTCCCCTTGGTAATCTAAATCTAAGATTTTTATTCACTATCTTGGCTTATTGAATGATTAATGCCTCAAGGCTCTCTCAATAGAAGCACCAATAATATTGTGGTAGAGAGAATTTACCTCAAGAAAGCGTGAAGCTTCTAGCTACTACTAATTATTCAACCAAGATTCAAAATAACAAAACCTCCAAATTTATATAAAAGACTTCTTCATAGGGCCATTACACCCAATACATAAGTCTTATTTCATCAAATCTCTCAAAATATAACAAATACTTTAAAACCCTCATTCACCCGTAGGAAGGGAATTTTTTCCAAACTTCAATAATCCATAACTTTTAATCCAACTATACAAATCCACTTACAATTTATATAAAGTATTGATGTATTTTCAACAACTACTACTACAAATTTCAACTATTGATTCTTTACCAATCTTTTGATATCACCAAAATCCTAGCAATAGCTTCAAATCCTTATTTACAAACACCCGTTGTAAGCGAGGAAATTGCCTCACATAGTAATTAGGATAAATATTAGACAGAAGATAGAAATAGGATGGAAATAAATTTAGAAATTGATAATTTGCATACATGGTCAAAAAAAAATAATTTAGAAAAATAATTTAGATGTTGGATGTTAAGGTACAAGAAAAAATAAATAAAAATAAAAATAAATAAAATTATGGTAGAAAATTTAGAATTAGTAAGAGTAAGTGATGTTGGAGATGCTGCTTGTCATCTTGGTCAGATCCGATAGAGTTTTGCCTTGATTTGCTAGTACCCTGAATCCACCGAGCTCATGTACATGGCACAATGTTCGTCATCCCCGTACTCTGATCGTCATCCCCGAAATGCCCTCATTCTACGTCTCCAACTTCTGTCTAGTGGTAAACTCTGTAGGATCAGGCAATGTGTTTGGAAGATGGCGATAGGCAGATATTAACATATAGGAATCAATGGATAAAGTGCCATAGATTTTTTGATTCTAAGTGTCGGTTATGGAAAGAGGTATGGATGAACTAAGATTTTGGTGGTGGCGAGAACACTTGCAGGACATGGGAGTCTGAGCCAATGTTTTTTAAGAGTGCATCAAGGCATGTTGCACATAGGAGGAACTGACATGGTTTTGGAAGACTTGAGTGATAGTATGACGGACACTTGTAGGCAATCGTGAGAAAACGTCAATTTAGTTATGGAATTGGTTACAAAACTGCGGTTGTCTCCAAAGTCTCCATTCGGTTTTGTATAAGATGGTAGTAGCAATGAGCAGCTGCAAGGATAAAATTTCTAGAGCGAGCAGGATTTGAGATTTGTAGTATTAAAGATCTTATTAAGGAAGTGTTAAATCAATATAGAAATTGAATTATATAGAAAGAATGGAGGGTCGGAATTTGTTTTCAGCAAATAGGGAAGTGATACTTCTGAGATCATGCGTGGCTTGGCTGTGTGGCCATTTTCTTTGGAGATGGCTGTGAAATGGTTTTGAATCTAAGGCGGTGTATTGATTCTTAATATTTGTGCTCATACAAGAAGGGTGGAGATTATTGTGAGGTCAATTGACTTGTATATTTTGGGAATAGATGCCACAAGATTATAATAGGGGTTTAGAATTCAAAGTAATCATGCAGTCCTATAAAGTCAAGCAGCAAAAAATAAAAAAAATAAAAAAAACAAAAATCATATTTGATGATTGCTGGTGAAATGCATCTTGATGATTGATTGATCTGGAAGAGAGCATTGACATACAATGTGGAAGAGATGAGCAAATTGGAGTAAAACAAAAAAAAACTAAAATAAAATATAATAAAATGAGTGGAATTTGATACCAACGAATTAGGTCAAAGATTAGGCAAAGAATTGCCATAAGAAGAAGTTAGGTTGGAAGAAAGACCTGGATGTTGGATGTTTATATTTCAAGGGTTTTGAAGTGTAGGAAGAATGTACCTATGTGTAGTATAGCTAGTAGAGTAGACTAAACTTTTCAGATAGAATCGGCCAGGGTTGTGAAAAAGGCTAATGATAAATCTAGTTCTATGCTTATTTGCAGCACATCTGTGAAAGAGTAGGTGCAACTTCAAAAAATTATTTTCAAAAGAGCAGGAACCTCTTGCAGAAGAGGTTAAAGCAATTGATGAGTAGAAAAGAGTATTATTTGGTGACATTGGAGATTTACAAGGAGTTGCTTTAGAGAAGAGAGTATGCGTGGATGCTTGCGGGGCATTAGAAGGGAAGATAGAAGGTGATCAAGAAAGCCATCAAGTTGGGGTGGAGGCACCATGACTACACTGACTGTTACATTGAAGGTAACAAGCCAAAGATTGACTAAATAGCATGAGATCCTTTGTTCTCATGGATAATAGTGAATAGAGGCACATCAATGTATATAAGGTGATATACGGAGAAAGACAGCATGAAATATTTTAATAACAGAAGGCTAGTGTCGAACATGGATTCATAAGTGGTGATGAGAATAATTGCAGACATGACAATCTTGTAAAGTTCAGAGGTATAGAAACAAAGAAGAAGCGAGACGAAGGAGTGTGAGTCGAAGACAAGGATTGATGCAATGAGGTAGCAATTAAGGCCTGGAATTACGGGATAGTAATATGTTTGATAAAGTAAATGAAAGGAAGAAGCAGGATGTAGTAGATCGAGTACAATATTAGAATTTGAAGTATGGGAATACAAATAATTATATCCCAATGGAAAGGCTTTGTTATAAAGAAGAGCAGATGTATTCAAAATGGAAAAGTCTTCCCGTATCAAGAAGAAGAGGCTGACAAAGAATTTTTTTTAAAAAAAGCTATATTGATAAACATGGCATCTGCAAGTTTAAGGATGTGTAGGACAAAGGAAAAGCAACAATATTTTCATGTGTAGCACGGATTTCACATTAGAAGATTGTAGGATAGCATATTATAGGGATTATAGATAAGTCTTGTGAAGTAAATTTTTTTTAATAATAATAATAATAATAATAATAATTTGGGAGTATCAAAAGAGAAGTTGGCAGCGGACTTTGTAGTAGAGGAAGGAGAATTTAAGGAGTAGAGGAACATATATTAGAAATTATTGAGTAGAAAAGATTGATCCACCGAGTTACAAACACAATGAAGGTGGTGAGATTTTCCTTACATAAATGGTACATTTGCTGGAAACAACCTTTAAGTTAATGCTTGGTGATAAGTGAATTCCATATTATTTTGGAAAAAGTTTTGAGGAAGTATTATTGGAGTTATTTTGAGATTAAAAAGAAGGAATAGAGTTTGGAAAATAATTTAGAGCAAGAATAAAGGATTAGTGGGCCGTTGTTGTATAGCGTGATTTTCTATCTAGAAATACACTGGATATCTGGCACCTTGATCTTGCATTCACTTTGTTTTTCAACAAGTGCTTTAAACTCCTTGAACTTCCACAAGTACTCACTTTTGGCTTTAAGAATGTAGATCCAAGCCTTTCTTGAAAAATCATCAATAAAAGTGAGGAAATACCTTGCTCCTCCAATACTTGTGGTCTTTATAGGTCCACATACATGAGAATGGACAATCTCCAATAACTTTGTAGCACGTATTGCTACACTACTTGGAAATGAAGCCCCTTGTTGTTTACCTTGTATGCATCCTTCACATTCAAGGTGTATTTCATTTTGGCTTATTTTACCAAGATCCAAACCTCTTACCATAGACTTGAGTTCTATCATGCTCTTCATATTCAAATGGCCAAGGCGACGATGCCATGTATTCAACTTGGCTTCATTTGATGCAGCCACCTCCACTCCATTAACCTTCTTGCAATTGATATAGTACAAGTGTTCCTCTTTAGAGCCTTTAGCAACCATGTTTCCACTCAATGTTTTCACAAAATATCCATTCATGTTGAATTGAACCATAAAACCTCCCATCACAAGTTTACTCACTGAAAGTAGATTTTGCTTCATTTTGGGCACATGGAGAACGTCTTTGATTCTTATCCAATTGGTTTGTCCATTCACAACCACCTCCACCATAATAGAGCCAATTCCAATAGCTTCACATGTGCTACTATCTTCCAAGACCTCATTTAATCCTGGAATAGTCTCATAAGTGTCAAATAAACACTTATAAGGTGTCATATGCTTAGAACAACGTGAATCTACAATCGATCTTGCCATGACATCCATAGAGGTTTTGTTTGTTGCCATGAATGTAAAATCTTTTCCTCCAAAGTTATCTTGCAACCTATTTGCATTCTTCTTGTGCATATTTTTGCATTTGTAACAATTTCAAGCAAAATGTCTTACTTTGCCACAATTGAAGCAAGTTTTGACATTATCTCGTTGATTTGAATAGTTGCCCCTTCTTTGATATAAATAGAATATTGAGTCTTGACTTTGATGCTCCTTTTCTTTCTTTCTATGATAGAAATTCATTCTTCTAATTTTCTCAATTGCTCTTAAGCCTTGACCTTCACTTGAAGCCATATCTAAGAAACAAATGTATCAAAAAAGATCAAGAGAAGTAGTCCTAAAGCTCTCAAAATCAGCAACAAGGTGTTGCTGCCTTATAAATTCAAAATGACCTCTCTGTGAATAAACTAGTATTTTCACTCTCAAAACACTCTCAACTTCACTTTTAAGACTTCTCACAAGTCCAATAAAGTATATAAATGTCTCAAATCTGATTTGTCACTCTCATATCACTTTCATCCTCACAAATCACCTCCAAACTTCATAATCACTTTCAAACCTTCACCCTCATTAGAAGCCATCTCTAAGAAGTAGTGTATCAAAGAATATTGAAAAAAAAAGTTTCTATGTGATCAAAATCATCAAAAAAAATTGCATTAGCAGAAACTTAGAATATTCTCTTATGAACAAAAGAGTAATTTCTTATTCAAATCACTCTCAAGTGATCTTCTAAAGCTTCTAATTAATATATGCACTCTTATGAACCTCTCAATCAAGTTCTTCCATTCTTTCAACTCACTATTTAGTGAAATGCACAAGGTTAATGAAACAATTTCAATACCACATAAAGACACTATCAAGGTCTTTTACAATGGTCTTAAACTCACTATCCAATGAGATAAGAACCGACAAAGCAATGTTAGAGATTTCTAAGCTTATAAATCAGAACCTCTTCTTGCCATAACATAAGCTAAGATCATACAAACTCTAACATCAGCAATCACCATAAGACCTATTCCACACAACAACAAAGACTTCATAAAACTTCTAAAACTCACAAGCAAATGTGAGTGGGCCCATAACCTACTAAAGAACTAGAAGTTAGAAGCCACAACACTTAGTATCAGCAAGGTTGCACACAAAGAGAAGTGTAGAATGAGATAACTCTCACTTCCAACTTCTTTTACTTATAGGTTGCTGTCCTAATAGACAACTTCCATTCATTCTCTCTTACATTCATCCAACCTACCATTAAGACATCCTTTAACAACTCACCTACCATCAAGACATCTCTTAGCATATTCTATATGCTCTTACCTATTCTCGAGACTATTGTCTTTGTGATTCATCTATAGGATAGTCCTTCCACATTCTAACAGTCAACCTTTTGACCATTAGTAACTTATTCTATTATTATCTATTTTCCTTCACACATATTACAACACAACACCGAAAAGGAAAGAGTACTATAGGAGGTAAGTCTCTATACTTGACTTGAGTAAATAGGTAGAAATCCATCTTTATCCACCTCTATAGTTATCTTGGTCTAAATTGTTAGTTGAAAATTAGTATTAGGAGTTTGAATAGCAATCGTGAGTTGGATATTAACATACAGAGGCGTGAAATTTGTATAGAGATACATTCTCTTTCCAATTGGCTAAACAAATGAAAAGAAATAATTTTGTGATGTGTTATATGTTATTGCTCACACAATGGATAATTCCCTAATTGTGTGCCAATTTCAAATGATAAGGTGATTCTTTGAATTCTGTTTGGGTATACGGTGAAGGTCAGTCCTACATTGTCGTAGTAGAGAGAATTTGTCTTAAGAAAGCTCTTAACAACTAATATAATAAATTTCAACTTTTGATTCTTTATTGATCTTCAAATATCGTGAAAATTCTAATAATAGCTTCAAATCCTTCTTTACAAATATCTACATATTAAATTCTTTATATCTCACAAATTAAATGTCCAAATGCTATGAAACTTTGATATATAGCTTTTTAGCACAAAGATTCACTTTCTTAGAAAGTTTTAGATAAAAATTCGTCTAGAAACTCAAGATATGATAAAATCCATGACTATCAATAAAATATCCTACTTATTGCCTTGGAAGTCAATCTATTGTCTTTGATTTCTAATATCTCTTTTTTTAAAATTCTAAATATAGTAATTCTTCTACATCAAGTGTAGATATAAAATCACCTCTCTAATTGCACCTCCCAATCTCCAAAAGCTTTCATATAAGTCCTTGAATCTTCAAAAGAGTGACAGTAGATACTATTTGTATATCTTAACTTCAAGTGCCTACTTCTCTTTCATAAAATTTCTAAAACTTTCAATTTTTATACCAAAATTGTAGTTCAAAAAATAAGCTTTTTAACCTTAATCTATGATTTTCAAATGCCTTCCTTAAAGTTGCCAAAATCCTTCTTTTTCTTGCAGGTAGCCTCCTCAAAGCCTATTGGGCATGACCATTGACCAATAGGAATGAAGAACTTTACCCTTTGTCTTCATTCATCCTCACTTTGTCTTCATCCTTTCAATTAAGCCTCTTATTAGTTTAATTCTTCTTATTTGGATCCTAATTGCCTCTCAAGGCTTTATACTAAATATTTAGGTCCTATATAATTTAAACACTATAACCAAACTAAATAAAAATCTAAAATAAAGTTTCTTACACCAACTCTCTTTAATTTATTTTTCTAACCATTCCAACATATATTAGAACCTGTAAACATACTATATGTTTTGGTTAATTTTTACATATTATAAGCAATTATACCATGACAGTGTTGTCGTGTAGTGACACAACTATTAGGTGAAAGAGAAAGAGAATAATCATAATATATATGAGCTCAAATAGAAATATTAGAATAAATTATCTAAAAATTATAGATAATAGAAAAGAAAGTAAAAAAAATTAAAAGGCTAATACTGCTTTTTTATAGGAGAGGCTTCTACTTACTTTGTAGGACCATAAATAAGATAAAATAAAGTAAATTAGAAAAATAAGTAATATAGACATCTTTAGGAAAGAATTAAAGTGAGATTTTAGAAATTTTTATCTTAAAAATATTAGAGTTGATACCCAGAGAGGACCAATTATGTGCCTAGATCGGAATCAGACCTTGAGGTACAAAACTACAAGCCTATGGTGGGTCGAGGGGCTTTTTGGAAGATTAGAGAGTTGAATGGAAGAGCAGACTAAAGAATTCTTGTTTGAGCATTGATTAGGAGTGATTTAAGTTTATAACAATTTTGTAAGGGCTTTGTAAAGTCAGGGTTGATTTGGTGATTCTGATTTTTGTGAAATATATTAGGATTTATATTTTTAAGCATTTTGTGAGATTGGTTATAGATCTATGGTTGAAATTTTGTAGATTGGTGCATACGGTTGTACTTGTAAGGTGTTGTGAATTTGAAAGTGATCTAATAATTTAATTGAAGATTATTGAAGTTTATGTGGGTTGGAGTCTCAAAAATTGGGAATTGATGGTTATTTAGGTTTTCCAAGATTTTTAGCAATCTACTACTTAGATTAGAAAGAAATTTGTATATAAATGTAGAAGACTTAATTTTCTATATGTATGTGAAATTTAGAAGCAATTGAATGGTATAAAAAAGAGATATTGGCACTAGACAATCAACATTAAGGATAGAGAAGGAGGTCGGCCGACACTTGATTGAACTTTAGGATTGATTTTCTTGTTGGTAATTTCGATCTTCTTCAAATTTCATGTGCTTGCTGCCAACTTAGTTTTTAAGAGGTGTGTAAATTTTTAAGCAAGATCAATGGTTTAGTCAATAGATATTAAGATTCTAAATTTTTTTAGGATTGAAATAAGTTGGTTAGGTTTTGGTTAGGATTTTGTTTAGGATTTAATTAGGATTTGGTTAGAAATTCAATAAGATTTGATCAAGATTGATAAGAATTTAATTAGAATTTGATTAGGATTTGGTTAGAATTTGACCAAGATTAATTAGGATTGTTTAAAATTTGATTAGGATTTAGTTAAAATTTGATCAAGATTGACTAGAACTTAGTTAGGATTTATTTTGGATTTGGTTAGGATTTAGTTAAGATTTGGCTAAAATTGACTAGAATTATTTAAGATTTGATCAAGATTTATTAGCATTTAGTTAGGATTTAATTAGAATTTGATTAGAATATTTAGAATTTGACCAAAGTATTTAGGATTTGATTAAGATTTATTTAGAGATTGATTAGAGAGATTAGGACTAGTTATTGTTATTTTCTTTAATCTTCTATAGCCAGGTGCCTGGAGCATTCTCAAGCAAGATTTTATGACATATGACAACATGAAGCTTGCTTTATATGGTAGTAGAACGAAAAAGGTATTAAGATAATACTCTAGCCTTAATTGCACACTATCTTATGTCATTTACTCTTCCTCTCAGAGAGATTGCAACCTTAAGTGGGCTTGTAGGTATTTGATTATGAACCTCTATAATCCTTCTTATCTAATTCAGTGGAAAGACCATAATTGGTTCTTGGATGCGGAAATGTATGTTGAATGTGATAGATGTGATAGATGAAATGTGGATCGATAGAGATCAAGTAGATGAACATGCGAACTAGATTGAAGAGGCCTAAAATAACTCTAGCCATCCAAGATATTAACAAGACTAGATCAAAAGGGATTTTAGAAAAACAAATAGGGAATAAAAGAAGATTAACAGAAAATAGTATATCCCTAGGTAGAGGTAGTAGCAATACATTCTAAGAAGTAGCCATAGAGAAGGGGGTAGAAGTCACTTTCATCACCAAATAGAAAAAAGAAGCTTAAAAAGACAAGAATATAACTTTGCAAGAATTGGGAAAAGAAATAGAATAAGACTATTTTATTACCTTCAAAACAGTTGATAGCGGAGGAAGTGGAGAGAATCCATCCAACAACAAACCTATGATAGAGATAGTTTTTCAAGAAATGGCTCAAGGACCGCCACTAATTGAGCCATTGGTAATGCCATGGAGTTTATCTATTGTTGTGCCTCGTGATTTAGCTACAGCCACTATTCCGACTTACTTATCCAAATTTTATGGTACCAAATATGAAGACCCTTCTTTGTATGTGGAACAATACATAGAGACTTTAACAACTTCATTGATCACCAACCAAGGTTATTATTTAATTTGGTTTTTTACAACCACACATAGTGAGGTATATAAGTGGTATTGTAACCACTTAGAGGGGCATTTTGTGGAGTGGCTTTAATTATAAGGAGAATTTTTAAACCGTTTTTGTGCAAAAGTAGGGCAAAGCACCACACTCAAGGTAGTAGTTGTAGTAAAATAAAGGAAGGATGAAGATGTATATTCTTACATGAAGAGATTTAAACTAATATGTACCAGGTTTGTGGGAAATATGCTTAATGATGACACGTTAAAGAAATTTTATATACAAGGGTTCTTTAAAGATTTTACAATTAGAGAAGTGTTAAAAAGAAATCTACTAACTTTAAAAGATGTCAAGAGAGCAGCTAGAAGGTAGATATTATAGAAAAAAATTATGAATGCCTGTAGAAAAGAGAAGATGAATCTATCCATCAATTCATTCCAATTAAATCCCGGGTGCCTAAATTGGGAGTAAATCCACAAGGCTCTAGTACCAATTTATTGATTGTAAATTTAGATCATACCTCCATGCCATTACTTATTAGAGAACTTGTATTCTTATCTATATTATCACCTCCAATATTAGAATGACGAGTAGAAGATATAGAGAAACGGATGAGAGTTAATCAAAAAGGATTTGAAGAAGCTATTATGAGACAATTTCAAGTCTTATCAGAGCAATTGACTTATGTGGCAAGGAACCACAAACCTAATATTCTCCCACCTTGGATAGAGTCAAGAAATCATACTACGGGAATGTGATGCACAAATTGTGGCCAAAATAGCTATTCCTATCAGTTTTGTAGAACCAATCTTTCATCAACCTCTCAAGAGCCACATTATCAATCTCTTGAGATACTTCTAAGATATTGAAGAGAACAGAATCAAAAATTTAGGCAAGAAGGATATCAAAGTGATCCCCAGGAATTTTGAGGTGTAATGAGACTATTCAAGGAATTTTACCAATATTGTATTAGGACAATGTTGATTAAAGAATCAGTAATTTGGTTGCAATAATTGTAGAGATAATCACCCTTTGGATGAATGTAGAAAATTAGATAAGATTATATCATTATTAATATCAGTAGTGAATCCTAGGCAACAAGCTAGAGAAAATTTGTGAATTCAAAGATGCCCTATATGAGAGAATTAGAGGAAATTTAGACCATCTAATCTATATTACAACTATAAAGATGCACAATAGATCCATCAACCACCTATGGGATTACAGACTCAAGGAGGGTATATACCTTTGAATTTGAGACGACAAATAGAACAAGGACAAGGTGGTAGACCGAGAGAGCTAAGCCAAAGGCTAGATCCCTTAAGCACGCTAGATATTAGGATGGTCAATGAGATCAGAATTAGCAATCTCTTTTCATCACAATCAACTTCAATAGTGATAATAGAGGAAGATCTTCCTTCAGCAAATCTGCTAATTTATGAGATAAAGAGAATAAAAAAAATTGAAAATCCTCAGGTTTTAATATTAGAGGTAATGACTTCGGCAAAAGCTGCCTTACAACCTCCTATTTTGGAAAATATAAAGTTTGAGGATAGTTTGTCCGGAAACCTTCCAGGTCTTTTAAAATTAAACAAGGTTACCAAAAAAGCAATGAACATCATATTCTATCAGACTATGGAGAAGTTAGGTCTGAGTTTGACAGGGCCCTCACCTTTTGTGATTAGTATGGTCAATGAAAGCCCCACGAAATCAATAGGTCAAATAAAAATTATAAAATCATCACAAAAGGAAAAGAGTACATGTTAATTTTCCATGTAATCCACATGCACAAGGCCAAGAACTCATTTTCTTTATTATTGGGCCATCTTTAATTGAGAATAGCCAATGTCATTGTAAATTAGGGAGGAGAGAGGCCTATGATCACCTTTGGGCCTTGGAAAAAGCAGACTTGAGTTCCCATTAGATTAATCATTACATGAGACATCCACCAAGAATCATCTTCTGAAGAAGAATACAAGGCATCAATTACAGAGGAAGACAACCAACTAATAGAAGAGGTATTAGTAGGAAATGCAAATCTAAATGTTGGAACGAAAGGTTTAGAGTGTTTAGGTTCTAATCTCTATCATTGAAAAGATGGTGGAGAGTATGAGCAATGACTAAGAGAACATTCAAATTCAACCTCTGATGAAGAAGAAGAAGTTAATTTTATTGAAGGTATTGAAATAGAAGATGGATAGGCACTTCTCTTTAAAATAGATAGAAGTGTATATGCAATGGAGATGAAAGAGTATTAGAAAATAAAAATGGTCAAAGAAAAAAAACTCTTAAAAGGCTCATTGTACTTTAAAACAACTTCTTCTAACATCACAATAGGGGAAGACGTGGCCAACTATCCTAACATGCCTTCAGATTGATTCAGAGACAACACTAAATAATCACATGTTATAAAGGAGGATTGGAAGTATGTCTCTATATAAGTAGAAAGAAAAGTGCCTAAACAAATAAAGATAGGAAGCCAACTACATGATGATGAAATAAGCGCGTATAGTGAATTGGTGAAAGAATACAAGGATGTTTTTGCATAGTCGTACAAGGAATTGAAGGGAATACCACCTGATATAGTTCAACATTGTATTCCTTTAGTTCCATATGTAGTGCCAAATAGAAAAAAAAAAAAAAAAAAAAAAAAAAAAAAGAATAAATCCACAGCTTCAATTGGTGGTGAAGATAGAGTTGGAAAGATTACTCCAAGCAGGTTTCATAAAACCCATAGAAATCACTAATTGGATCTTGTTTATAGTGCTAGTAAAGAAAAAAAATAGCAAATTGCGTATATGTATAGATTACAAAAAGTTAAATGCATATACATAGAAAGACCACTTACCTTTGTCCTTCATTATAAGCATTTTAGAGGAGATGATAAGCCATGAACGTTATACGTTCATAGATGATTATTCATGTTACAACTATGTATCCATTTTTCTTGAGGATAGACATAAAACTACATTCACAATGTCATAGAGAACTTTTGTGTGGCATGTGATGTCATTTAGATTATGTAATGTGCCGGCAACTTTCCAACGATTGGTTATGTATATATTCTCTAACCTGCTTTATAAATCCATGATGGTATTTATGGATAATTTTAGCATGCAATCTCTAATAGAAAATCATCTAGAGAATATGAGAGAGACTTTAAAAAGATGTTGGAAGGTGGAAATGGCTTTAAATCCTAAGAAGACTTATCTTACAGTACATCAGGGTGTATTATTAGATTATATGGTGAGTAAGAGTGGTAGAAAATTTGAGCCAAAAAAAATTAAAATAATTAATAATCCTAAATTTCCAACTAGCGTAAAGGAAGTGTAGCAAGCATTGGGCCATGTGGGATGATATCAAGAACTAAATTGGATTATGCTACTATTACACTTCCAATAACCAACCTTCAAAGAAAAGATACAAAGTTCAAGTGGACCACAACTTATGAAAAGTCATTTGAAACTCTAAAGAGATGGTTGAGCTCTTATTCAATATTAAGACTTCCACAGTATGAGTTACCTTTTCATATTTACTATGATGCAAGCACAATGGCGATAGGTAGCATTATGTGTCAAATGGTCAAGGGGCGAAGGAAGGACCAAGATCACCCCATCATTTATACAAGCCGAGAACTTAATCCGACTGAGAGGAACTATTCAAAAACCAAATGGAAATGCTTAACCATGGTTTTCTCTATGAAGAAGTTCCGTTACTACTTGTTGAGTAATAAGGTGGTATTTTTTGTGAACCACATAGTAATAAAATATTTGATCAATAAACCAAAGTTAAGTGGAGAATTGGCTCAATGGATGTTATTATTATAGGAGTTTGATTACATAGTGGAATTCAAATTGTGTTCAGCTGACAAGCAAGCACATAATCTATCTTGGTTGTTTGATAATATAGAAACTGAATGAATTGATAATGGACTAGTGGATGAAAGCTTGTTTCTCGTGATAAAAAAATCCACATGGTACTTTGGTATTATTGAATTTTTAACCACTCAATAATTATTTTTAGAATTAGCCAAAGAAGAAAGAAGAAAAATCAAATTAAATAATAGGCACTTTTTAGTAATAGGAAATAGATTGTATCAGAGAGGAATTGATGGAATATTATACAGATGTGTTATAGATGAGGAGATCCTTAATATTCTTGTGGCATGCCACGATAGTGCATTTGGCGGTCACTTTTTGGACCAATATACTGGACAAAAGATTTTGCGAGCAGATTATTATTGGCCTATTCTTTTTCAAGATGCGCATGCCTATGTAAAGAGGTGTGATGCATACCAATGGTTTGGATGGAATGACCTTCATATGGAATTGTTTCTTCATATTTCCTTACCGCAAGTATCTTTTGAAAAATGGGATATAGACTATATAGGTGAGATGCATCTTCATTCTTCTTGAAGAATGGCTTATATTATTGTAGCAACGGAATATCTCACCAAATGGACAAAAGCAAAAGCAATAGGTTTGAATGATGCTAAAAATGCTTTTATTTTTTTATTTAAAAATATCATCACTTATTTTAGTTGTCCAAAGATTTTAGTGAGTGACCAAGCGATACATTTCCTCAAAGAAATAATCTAAGATATGACCAATGATTCCAAATTGATCACAAGAAGACTACCCCTTACTATCCTCAAACCAATGGACAAACAAAGAGGATTAATCAAGTTTTAATCAACATACTACGGAAAACAATTTGAGACTCCAAAAAAGATTGAAATGCCAAATTATCTGCTCTATTATAAACATATTGGATGACTTTTAAGGTGACCACATAAGCCACCCTCTTCTCTTTAGTGTATGATATGGAGTTAGTATTTCCAATCAAGTTTGAGATCCCTTCATTGCAAGTAGCAATAGAGACACAGTTAATTGATAAGCAGTCACTAAAACATAGGCTACTTGTATTAGAGGCCTTGGATGAAATACAAGAAAGAGTGCTCAATATATAGAAGCAATTCAATAATGATAAAAAATTATATTTGATAAAAAAATACAAGAAATGTATACTTGAGCCGGCAATGTTGGTTTTATTGCAAGATGTAGAGAAACTTGAATTTCCTAATATGGATGGAACCGTATTTAATCAAAGAAGTTTTTTCTAATAATTTGATATAGTTAGAAATATTGAATGGTGATTCCTTTCTAACTTGTACTTTTGGAAGTAGGTGCAAAGAATACAAGACTAATTTATGGACTGGTAACAATAGAGATTGTTTGCCTATGATGTTTGTGACAAGGTGATTTTAATCTCTTGACTATTACTTTACTCTATACAATAGAGGTTGCTGAGCAGGAGATTTTGGAATTTGTTCCCTAATGATCACCAATAATATGAGCGAGGAAATTACCTTATATAGTAATTAGAATAAATATTAGATAAAAGATGGGAGTAGGATGGAAATAGACTTAGAAATTGGTAATTAGCATACACGGTCAAAGGAAAGTAATTTAGATGTTGGAGGTTAAGGTACAAGCAAAAAAAATAAAAAATAAATTATGATAGGGAATTTAGAATTAATAAAAGTAGGTTACATTGGAAATATTCCTCGTCCTCTTGGTTGGATCCGGCACAGCTTTGCCTTGATTTGCTAGTACCTTGAATCCATTGAGCTCATATACATGGCACGGCGTCCATCATCCCTGTGCTTTGGTCATTGTTCCTGAGATGCCCTCATTTTATGTCTCCAACTTTTATCTAGTGGTGAACTTTGTGGGACCAAGCAATGTGTTCGGAAGATGGTGTTAGGTAGATACTAGGATTAAGGTGTAGGAATCGATGGATGAAGTGCCTTGAATTTCTTAATTTTGAGCATTGGTTGTAGGTAGAGGTGTAGATGAACTAGGATTTTGGTGGTGGTAGGAGCACTTGTAGGGCAAGGGAGTCTAAGCTGGCGTTTTTTGAGAGCGTATAAAGGCATGTTGCACGTAGGAGGAACTGACATGGTTTTGGAGGACTTGAATGATGGTATGACAGACGCTAATAAGTACTTGTAAAGAAATGTCAATTTAGTTATGAAATTGGATACAAAATTGCAGTTGTTTCAAGAATCCTCATTCAATTTTGTATAAGACGGTGATGGCAATGAGCAACTGCGAGGATAAAATTTCTAGAGCAAGCAAGATTTGAGGTTTGTGGTATTGGAGATCTTCTTAAAGAGATATTGAATCAGCATAGAAGTTAAATTGTGTAGAAAGAATAGAGGGTCGAAATATATTTTTAGCAAATAAAGAAATAATTCTTTTGAGATCATACGTAGTTTGTTTATATGGCCATTTTCTTTAGAGATGGCTGTGAGATGGTTTTGAATCTAATGCAGTGTATTGATTCTTGATATTCATACTCATACAAGAAGGATGGAGGTTATTGTGAGGTCAATCAACTTATATATTTTGAGAATAGGTGCTACAATATTATAATAGAGATTTAGAGTTTGAAGTAATTATGCGGTCCTGTAAAATTGAACAGAAGAAAAAAAAAAAATCATACTCGATGATTGTTGGTGAAATATATCTGGATGATTGATTGATCTAGAAGAGAGCATTGACGTAAAATTTGGAAGAGATGAGCAAATTGGAATATAATGGAAAAAAGCTAAAAAAAAAAAAAAAAAAAAAAAAAAAAAAATGAGTGGAATTCGATACTGACGAAGAGGGCCGAAGATTAGGCAAAGAATTGCCATAAGAAGAAATTAGGTTACAAAAAGACCTCAATATTAGATATTTGTATTTCAAGGATTTTGAAATGTAGGAGCAATGTGCCTATGTATAATATAGCTGGTAGAGTAGATTGGACTTTTAAGTTAGAATTGACCAAAGTTGTGAAAAAGACTAATGATGAATCTAGTTCTATGCTTATTTACAACACATCTATGAAAGAGTAGTAACAACTTCAGAAAATTCTTTTCAAAAGAGCAAAAACTTCTTGTATAAGAGGTTGAAGTAATTGATGAGTACAAAGGAGCATTATCAGGTGACATTAGAGAATACAAGGAGTTGCTTTAGAAAAGAAAGTATGTGTGGATGCTTGTGGGGCATGAGAAGGGAGGATACAAGGTGATCAAGAAAGCCATCAAGTTGGGATGGAGGCACTATGATCACATTGACTCTTACATTGAAGGCAATAAATTATACATTGACTAAATAGAATGAGACCATTTGTTCTCATAGGTAGTGGCAAATAGGGGCGCATCAGTGCATGTAGGGCAACACACGGAGAAGGAGAATAAGAAATATTTCAAAAACATAAGGCCAGTATCGAATATGGATTCGTAAGTGGTGATTAGAATAATTGCAAATAGGATAATTTTGTAAAGTCCAAAGGTGCAAAAGCAAAGAAGAAGCAAGACAAAGGAGTGAGTTGGAGACAAGGATTGGTGTGACGTGGCAGTGATTAGGGCCTGGAATTACAAGATAGTAGCATGTTTGATAAAATAAGTAAAAAGAAGAAGTAGGATGCAGTAGGTTGAGTATAACATTAGGATTTGGTATGCGAGAACACAAACAATTATATCCTAGTGGAAAGCCTTTATTATATAGAAAAGTAGATGTACTCAAAATGGAGAAGTCTTCCTATATCAGAAAAGAAAGACTGATGAAGAATTTTTTTTAAAAAAAGCTATATTGATAAACATGGCATTTGCAAATTCAAAGATATGTAGGATAAAAGAGAAGCAATAATATTTTAATGTGTAGCATGGATTTCAGATTAAGAGATTGTAGGATAGCATATTGTAAGGATTGTAGATAAATCTTGTAAAGTAATTTTTTTTAAAAATAATAATAATAATAATAATAATA
>JAWRVF010001951.1:0-31869 GCA_036785485.1 Physcomitrellopsis africana | reverse complement strand
TAGATTGGAAGATTTTAAAAACAATAAAGGATATACAATGCTTTTTGGAATTAGTCAATTATTATTAAATCTTTATCAAGAACTTTTTTTAAGTTGTAAGTCTACTTATATGCTTAACTTATAAGGACAAATTTGAGTGGAGTAAAAAAACAGAAGCATCATTTTAAGCTTTGAAAACACCTTTTATTTTTCCACAAATTTTGTATTGCGTTAATTTTTTCAAGGTATTTTTTTATAGAAATAAATGCATCAAACTTTGCTTTAAGTACAACATTGTCACAAATTGGAGAAAATAACAAATTCTACCTAGTAACTTTCCATTCTAAGAAATTTTTAATAATAAAGATCAATTACAAAATCCATGATAAAAAATTTCTTATAATTATAGATTCTTTTAAAAAATGGCCTTATTATTTAAAAAGTACTTCTAGTTCAATCACTATTGTTGTATGGCATGATATTTAATCTGAAAATACATTGGGTACTTGATTGTAGAAAATTTACATATAATTTATTGGCAAAATTTTAATGAATAATTTATTTTTATTAAAAAGAAAAAATAATATAATAATATTATAAAAAAAATATTATACTAATAAATACTTCTTATATTTAAATAGATTTATATATAAAGTCTTTCTATAGCATATAAAAAATCTTTAATATCCTTTTTTTTAATAAAATCACAACTAATCCATTATTGATAAGTTAGATTATTAATACCTTTCAAGAAAAATTCATGATCCCTTTTTAAAACCTCATCTTCATATCAAAATTTTATTATAGCTCCATATATCTATTTTTCTACCTCTATAAAGTCTTGGCTTTTAAAAAATCCCTTTAGTTTGTATAAAAGACTCAAATTGCAACAAAATCCTTCAATAGCTTATTTGCCTGTAAGGATTTATTTCTTTCCAAACTTTAGAATTCAATAACTTTTAATCCAACTATTTAGTTTTTATTAAATTTTTTTATAGTATAAGTTACATCCTTAGGCTTTACTACAACAAAATTCAATTGTAAGTTTATTTTCAATTGTTGGATATCCTAAAAATCATAATAGATGCTTAAAACCCTAATTTATAGACACTTGAGACTATTTCCTTTATATCTCAAAAATCCAAAATTCTAATACCATAAAATTTTTATATATAAATTTATTACATAAAAATATATACTTCTAAAAATTTTGAGCCAGAAACTTATCAAATTACTCAAAATATGGCTCAAAATACAACTACTAATTAAATAAGGTCACTTATTGCCTTTAGATTGTAAGCATTGACTTCAACTTCTAATATTTCTTTTATTCCAACTTGAATTTTATCTTATTATTTATAAAAATTATAGCCAAAAAAGTGCTCTTTTTAATTCTAGTCATTGATCCTCTATTGCTTTTTGTATACATGAATTATACCTAAAAGAGTGACAATAGGTACAATTTCAATACTTTAATTTTGAACACCTACATTTTCTTTATAACAAGTCCAAATTATATAATTTTTGCACCAAAACCATAGCCAAAAATCCAAACTTATTAATCTCAGCTTCTAATATTTGAATGTTTTTGAAAAATAAATCCTAATCTCTAATAAGGCCTCGAGCAGCCTCCTTAAAGTCCATTGGATATGACTTTTGGCCAATAGGAATAAAGACTTCTATCATCCATCTCCATTCATCCATACAAATGGCCTAACTATTCTTTTTTACACTAAAAATCTCTTTCTAATTTTTTTTTGATAAGATTTACATAATATGTGTCTAAACACCAAATGAAAAACAAGATCTTAAGAATCAAAATATATATATATATATATATATATATATATATATCAATAATAGCTATGTAATAAATTATATTATATATATATATATATATATATATATATATATATAGATTTTTACATGATAGCCAAATCACAATATAACACCATATATTTAGATCACAAAAACCTTGAGTATTTTATATCAACATGTGTATTGAATCCTTGTTGAGGTTATTGAAATATGTCTTTGTCAAGATTTGAATTTATTATTATTTATTGGCCAAGAAAACAACAAGGTCTATCTAATTTCTTTTTTAGACATTCTTATCTTACACAAGAAGAAGAAGATTCATCTTTTAATCAATAAAAAATGATTTTCTTAAAGCCGGAGCAATTTTATCTTTGAGTAATGAAATCAATATTAATTGTTGATTCAACTTTTTTTAAGCAAGTCCAATCAAGTATGTCTTTGGATCTTCTTGTTTATGATATTAAGAATAATTCATCTAAGTCTCATAATACTTCTAAGTTTGAGTTCAAGAATAATCTACTCTATTTTGAAGAATGCTTATATATCTCAGAAGGTGAAGCACGACTACATACTGTTGAAGCTTATCACAACTTCAATGTAATAGGATATTTTGGATATATCAAGACTTTAAAATTAATATCAATAGATTTTTGGTGGCCTCAAATGTAGAAGGTTGTTAAAAAATTTGTACAATTGTATAATATTGGTTCAAGATAAAAAATTCCTTATTATTAATCTTATGGACTTTTTCAACTATTATCTATATTAGAACAATCTTAGTCTTTTGTTTCTATGGATTTTATCACGGATCTTTCAAATTCAATTTTCTATGATTTTATATTTATGATTATAGATCATTTCACCAAGATAGCATATTTTGTACCATGTATAAAATTTATAATAAGTGAAGAAACACCTAAATTCTTCTTTGATAATATCTATCGCTATTATAGATTACCAAAAGATATTATATCAAATAGAGGGATACAATTTATATTAAGATTTTAAAGAACCTTTTTCAAAATATTGAAGGTGGATATAAAACTATCCTCAACTTTCCACCTTCAAATTAATGGACAAATGGAATGGATAAATTAAGTTTTAGAACAATATTTGAGATATACCATCAACTATCATCAAGATGATTAGACAATTCTTTTATTATTGGCACAGTTTGTTTACAATAATTTGATACATTCTTTTATTCAAAAAACTCTATTTTTTATAAATTATAATTATCATCTATGACTTAATATTTTTTACTTTTCAAAAGTTGATAATCTTACTGCAGAAGATTTGGCAAATTAGTTGTTAGAATTATATGTAACAATGAAGGCACAATTAAAGAAAGCTAAAGAACAACAAAAGATCAATACATATGTCTATTCCAAGAAACAACCTCAATTCCACATAAACAATAAGATATGATTACTTTGTTGTAATATCAAGACTACTCGTTCTTATGACAAGCTAGATTATTATAGGCTTAGATCATTTTCAATTTGTAAATAGATCAATCCACTTGCTTATTAATTATATCTACCAAAATCTATGAAGATCCATCTTGTATTAAATATATCACTGTTTAAATCATATAAGATAGTAGATATGTAAAAAAGAAGACAAATACCATTGCCTCTTATAGAAGTAAAAAAAAATAGAGAATTTGTAGTGGAAGAGGTCTTAGATTTAAAATGACGTCAAAATTGGCTGAAATATCTTATACATTGGTATGAATATGATATTAATGAATGCACATAAGAACCATCTAAGAATCTAACAAATACATCAATAAAAATCAATACATTTTATTGACAACATCCATCAAAACCAAGATAAAAAATCAAAATTTTTTTTATTATAAAGTATATTCAATAGAAATTTCATTCTATCTTATATCATTGTTTGCTATTTTTTTAAATTTTTTAGTGCTAAAGAGATAAAAAATCAACAATCAACAAATTTATCTCAAGACTTATTGTTTGTTGACTCAATGTTAAAGATATAAAAATACAAAACAAAAGACTTGAACTAAAATAAGATTTCAAGAAGAAACCAATAAAAACTTGAATTAATCAGATGAATATACAAATAACATTAAGAAAGGTGATCTAGAATTTCAAGAGATATGTTATTGAAATTGACGAATTCTTCAACTTTGACTCTTATATATATCCTTCTCTAGGACACTTTTTAAACTGCTTCCATCAAACTAAGAAGCTTTTTAAGTAGCTTCTACTAACTTAGAAGCTTTTCGAGCTTCTTCCATTAACTACAAAGCTTTTCTAGCTACTTTCACCAACTAGGAAATTTCTCAATTGACTTTCACTAATTCAAGAATCTCTAAAAATGTTCTAGAAGGTTCTGTAAACCTTTGAAGTATATGTCCCTAATATCATCCCTTTCTCTAGTAATGAGTTTTAAGAGGAGCTCATATCTTTAAAAATCTTTTTACATATATAAAAAATTAAAAATATGTTGTATTAATGAAGCTATATATTTTGTTTTATATTCTTGGGCAATAGGTTCTACTAGTCTTCAAAAAAATTGCCTATGGCCTTGAGTTAATATCTTTATTATTGAAACAATCCATCCAAGGATCTAATATTTATTGTAGCCTTTAAAACATCCTCCAAATAAGATCTCAAGCTTAAAAGGATTCATCTTTTTAAGCTCAAGTAATATATATTAGAATTGAGACTTTTCATAGCCTTTAATTAAGTAAAGTAAAGACAATACATTTCAGTGCCAAGTATGACCATAATTAGAGCCATTAGAAACAACACTTAACTATGGAAGTCTCAATTCTAATGCTCAAGCAGAATAGATAGATAATTCTGGGTGGTTGAATAAGGATTAAAAATTGATAAATTGGATGATTAATCCATTGTCTGACTAGTATAGATGGTAACATAGGAAAATTAATTAAAAAAGTAGTTAAGGCAAGAAAGATGATAGTTGGAGTCTCGGATTTTATTATAAAGAGAATAAAGAAGAAGAGATCAGGGCCTGATTGTGAGAGTCGAGAATTGGAATAAACTTGGTATTACTTCTTTCTTTCATTTTTTTTGTGTTAAACTATAATGGAGAATTTAGAATACATTTCAATTGATCGTACCATATAAACTGAGAAGTACAATAATAAAAACAAAAAATTCAATTCATATATAGATGAATAAGAAATTATAATTGTTTGATGATTGAGTTTGATGTGGCAAATTGGCAGTTGAAGATGGAGCATATTGATGTAGTTTTATTGTGAATGAGAATGTTGTGCCATATTGGCTATGAGAATTGAGCGGTAAAAGAGAATATTAGAAAAATGATTAATCTCAGAAGGGATTATTAGTAAGAAGTTATTTCTAGTGATTGGAATGTGAAGTAATTATATGCAATCTATAAAGACAATGCAATATCGCTTGATGTTATTATGAGATTGGAGGAAGATAAGAAATTATAATAGGAGAATTATGGGAGATAGTGTTACAAAGTGTATTCTTGACTGCATAGCAATAGGAAGATGAAGAGGACGAGATTGTTTTAGAGCATTTACGTATTTGTTAGACTTTACCATTCAGAAGTGATTAATTGTGTGACCTTGACAGTATGTCTCATGTGTTTAGTCTTTCCCTATGTTCAAATCTCCCTTTATAGGTTTATTTTAGGAAGTATTGGTAGAATAAGTAAAACGGAAAATCACATTTTTGGCACCGTTGCTGAGCAATGATAATAGTTTTGAGTGTTAGTGATTAATTGTTGAATGAGTAATTTTTGCATGATGTACAAAGAAGTTTTAAAATTGGTGTCTATTCTAAAGTGAAGCCAAATGTATAATTAGATTGGAGATGAAAAAAAATTTTAGAGATATGATGAAAGATTATGATTAATAAGAATGAGAACATCGCACTAAGAAAAATACACCCGTTGAAAGAAAGACAAGAGAGAGCGCAAACAAGAAATTTGTTGCGAGACAAACAAGAATGGAATTCTAAAGAGGAAGCATTGACAAAGTTGGATTAAACCATGATTGCATACCTGTCAGCACATCTAAGCATATTCAAAATATGACAGATCATTAATATTTCAAACATATATATTATTAAAAAAATTGCCAAAAATACTCACAGGTAATTTGGCCAATAGTCCAGCATATCTCTTGAGCCCATTAACGGAAAGAGAACATGGCACAAAAGAATTGGATATTCCATTGGGTACTTTTTCAATAGTGGATACAACCAATTCTAACAAGACTGGTTCTTCAGAATGGCATAAATTGCTTGCTATTAAAGGCCAATTTAGCGTGTTTTAAAATCTATTGTTTTTACCTCAACTTCAACCAATAAAATTATTTAAAGATAATAATAATAAATTACCGAGGACTGAAAGTCCAAAAAAGATAATTGGAAAAGATAGTGTTTATTTTAATAAGGAAGTGAGTGGAACATTGTCATCTTCAATGGCGATAGGGAGACCAGCAGTTCCAATTGCAATCTAAATGGGTGTGGTGGACGATTGCACAATTAGCGTAGCTCCATTACTTACTTTTAGAGGTTTGCCACGAATAAATTCAGATCAATATTTGTCTCAATTCCTAATTGCATGTGTAGCCAATAATGATAGAATTGAAGATATTTGGTTGCTAGTGATCTTAAAAGATACGGCATTTGAATGATATAATTGTCAATCACTGGATCAATTTTTTAATTAGAAGGTATTAAAAAATATATTTTTAATTCATTTTTGACTAATTGGATTTGAAAAACGTCTCAAGGAAAGATTAATGAATAGTAGAATAGTATCAAGAGAAGCAATGCATATGTTTAAAAAGTTTGAATAGCAGATATCTTTTATAAATAGCCAAATAACCAAATGCCAGAGCTGTTTATTTTGTCTATATTGATTAACAGATTATATCCACCAAAATTAAAAATATTTGTGAAAGAGGTCCAACCGGTCACTTTTGCTTCTTCATTTGACAGAGTTAAGGTATGGAAAGAATGCCATTATGATCAATTCTTAACTACTAGAGCCACAATGATTCTATCTCAGGGAGTTTATCAAATGCCAACTTGAAATGAAACAGTGGGCAATTACCTAAGAATGATTGATTATGGTACAAATCTTAGTGCTATTCCATAAAGAATAGTTAATGCTATTCTATTGGAGGCAGTACCACCAACAATTGCAGTTTCATATTTCTTATATTTTTTATATCAAAATCCAGTACCTACAAAAGAGTTAACTAATGAACTAGTATCAAAAGATTCAAATGAAGCATTATTGTTAACTTTGAGAAAAAAGATGGACGAATTGGCTCTTAATATAGCAAAAGATAAGAAGAAGAGGCATAAACCAACCAATATGTGACCCAATATTTGGTGCAATAGTTGTAAGGGATAAGGCTATTTGATAATGGAATGTTCTTTACTACCCCAAATGATTGTGTAATGTATATTTTGTAGAGATAAGCATATCACCACGAATTGTTAGAATTTATAAAAACAACAATAGTTCAGTAATCAGATCATGATTCAACCAACTTCGTGGTATGTTAATCAATTTCAAATAGAAAATAGGTTTGGTTAGAGTGAGAATTGTTCCAATAAATAAAATAGGAATTTTTCTAATTTTTAAAATTTGACATATAACCAAGAATATGGATCCAATCCTTAGGATATTGTATAAAATCAGCAAGGATATTTCCAATATCTATCCATTCACAAATCAATTTCGGATTCTACAATACCAATTGGTCAATTAGGATCATTTATCTATCCAATTTGAAACAAGCCCAGTCGATATATACCAGTAGAAACATCCAACATCCTTGATGGAGTCGAAAGAAGACCACTTTGATGTTACCATTGCAGGCAATTAGGACATTATCCTAGTAAATATTCCAATCTAAGAATCAGTGATGAATACACTCTAATTTGTGGAAGTTGTAAGTATTTAGGACATACATATCAATAGTGCAATGCTCCATTTAATTTTAATAATTGAGATCAACGTATCCAATTACATAGCAAGATAGAAGATGATAATTCAGCCCCACAAGATTCTCTGATAAATTAGATGGAATGCATCTATATAGTATTTTTCCGAGCCTAGTAAAAAAGAAAAGACTCCATATCACAATTGGGTGCACTAATTGTAAGGGACCTATTCAATTCAATGGTGGAATTTCCAAATCCAATATCAATACCAAAGATATTATTAATGTTGAGACCTAGTCCGTTTGCACAACCCGATGATGTCTTTAATACTAAGACATTGGTTCAACCTAAACCAATACCAATATCTGCAAAGTTCCAAAAACCGTCTTATCCATTAAAAGATCTTATTATGGAGAGACATTCCGACAAACTTCATTCAACAATTCTAATTTCAAATTCCATAAAGCAAAATAAATTACCTCAAGGGATTAAATTAAAATCCATGAAAAAAAAAAGGGTTCTAAGAATCATTGCCAATATAAAACCATATGATATTTTAAAAGATTTGGATGAAATTAAACCTTCAATTTCAATGAAGCAATTGTTAGTAATCACGCCAAAATGTCTACATTGAATTCCTCGTTAATACGACGTAGAGCTCATAATAAAAAAATTCATGAAGTTAGTCTAAATCTCGATCCGGGTACATTGACTATTGATGTATCCATCGATGGCATTCTTATTTCCGGAATTCAAGTAGATGGGGATTTTAGTGTGAATTTAATAACTACGGATATAGTGGAGCATTTGGATTTAGCTTAATTGTTATTCATGACCTTAGTATTGAAGATGGTTGACCATAGTCATGTAAAGCTTATGATTATTCTTTGTAGTATTGATATTGTTATTGTTGGAATCATATATAAGATTGATTATATTATTTTTTAATTTTAGAGTTCCATATTATCATATCCAATTTTATTGGATCAATTATGGCTATATCAAGCCAAAATTAGAAATGATTAGGACCATGGAACGTTGACTATTAGAAAGGATAGAGAAAAGATTATTTTATAAATGTATCCAATTCAATATCATAGAGAATCTCAAATTCTAAATTCAGAGGTGACATCTTACAATGAGGGTCAATTTGATGTGGAATATGATGAAGTTACCAATTCAATGTAAATTAGCGATGACCTAATTCACATGTAGAAGCAAGGCATGTTATACCAATATGGAGGACTTGGAGAATATTTAGTATATCCGGAGAATATAGCAAACTCTGATTGTACTATCGCGGATTGGATGAATAATCCCGTGGTTAATGAAGTTAGTACATTAGAATCAAAATTTGATAGTTTCAATTTGTCAGATTATATAAAGGATTCAAAGTAGGAGAAGAAAATCAAATTAGATATTATTGCGGAACCTCTATATCAATCCATTAACTTGGGTGATAATACAACACTGCAGATTATCAAAGTATACACCAGTATTATAAATATAGAGTTAAGAAATTAGAAAGATTTCTTCCTAAGTCATAAATCTACTTTTTCTTAGTTGTATGCAGATTTAAAAGATATTCCTATCGACATTTGTGAGCATCAAATTACTTTAAAAGAAGATGCTATATTAATTTTTCAAAGAGAATATCGCCTTAATTCAAAATATTCCCTCATGGTAAAGGAGAAAGTGGATAAATTTTTAGACGTAGGCATCATATATCCAATACCGTATAGTAAATAGGTTTCATCAATTGTAATAGTACCAAAGAAGAATAAAAAAAACCAAATTTGTCAAGACTTCTATAAATTAAATGTGGCTATCAAGAAGGATTATTTTCATTTATCTTTTATGGATAATATATTAGACACAATAGCTAAGCATAAATATTATTCTTTTTTAGATGGATTTTTGAATTACAATCAAATTAAAATTGTAGTAGAGGATCAATTAAAGACTACTTTTATTACAGATTGAGGCACATTTGTTTATAAGGTGATGCCATTTGGATTATGTAATATCCCGGCTACATTTCAAAGGGTAATGACACAAGTATTTTAGGATTATTTATGATTTTCAAAGGAGATATTTTTAGATGATTTTTACACATTTAATACGACAGTTGACCATTTAGAATGTCTTGATAAATGTTTAGATCAATGAGATAAGTATGGGATATCTTTGAACTGTGAGAAGTGTCAATTTGGTATATCCTTGGAAAAACTTTTGAAACACATTGTTTCCGTGGCTGGTATTACTACTGATCCAGATAAGATTAGTCATATATTGGCCTTATCAAAGAAAAAAATAGTGTTGGGTGTTTGTGATTTCATAAGCCATGGCAATTATTATCGACGATTTATTGATTCATTCACACTTATATATCAGCTTTTCATTAATCTTTTAAAGAAACTACCATTGGATGGGTCTAGTGCAATTTGGACTAAGGAATATATAGTTGCATTTGAAGAATTGAAGCACAAATTGGTGTTTGCACTAATATTTATTGTACCATGTTGGACGAAACTATTCCATGTTTATATTGATGCATCCAATGTTGATATTGGATCCACATTAAGTCAGAAAGATGAAAAGGATTTGGATCATCTAATATATTATGCTCGCCAATAAATTATTACTATAAAATAAAATTATATTATGATTAAGCGGGAAGCTTTGGGCATAATTTACTTTATATAAAATTTTTGGTATTACTTACTTAGTTATCCATTTATATTTTATGTCGATCATGATGCTCTTAAGTATGTAATTAATAAACCTCAATTGAGTGGACACATTGCTCGATAGGTGTTACTGCTTCAAGAATTTAATTTTACTATTAATGTTTGACCAAGAAAGAAATATGCCAATGCGGACCATTTATCCTATCTGACCAATATATTGGGTAATGAACCTATCAATGATGTACTTCTTGATGCAGAATTATTTGTTGTAGATGTAATTTCACCAAAATATAGTGAATTGATTCAATATTTGATATTCTAGATATTCTCATTTATAGCGAGAAACTTAAGCAACGTCTGATTTTGAAAAGTACTCCATATACCATGATAGGTGATGCTTTGTATAAGCAAGAGAAGGATCGAATATTATCTCGTTGTATATTTCATAGTGAAGTACATATCATATTGGATAAATATTACCTAGATAATTGTGGTGGGCACTTTGCCGATAATAGTACTGCTTGAAAAGCTCTAATGGATGGATATTGGTGGCCAACAATGTTTTCAGATGCACACCAATATGTCCAATGTTGTAATCCTTATCAATGTATTGGTAGACCTATTAGTACTTCTATCATGTTGTTGGTACCAATTTTGGCACAAGCATCATTTGAAAAATGAGATATTGATTTTGTAGGACCAATTGCACCAGCCTCACAAAATAGACAAAAAATATATATTCTGATAGCGATCGATTATGTAACAAAATGGACTGAGGTGGTGGCAACGAAAAATGATAATGTCAATACAGTAGCAATATTTTTATATAAGAATATTACCACTTGCTTTGGATGCTCCAAAAAATTGGTTAATGATCAAAGAATCTATTTTTTTAATATTATGATTGCAGCCTTGATAAATAAATATGAGATCAAACATCAAAAAATAATTCCATATCATCTTTGGACCAATGGACAGACTGAAAAGACCAATGGTATTCTGTGTAAAATTGTAACTAAAACTGTGTCTGGTGTGGAAATAGATTGAGATACAAAATTATTCACAGCTTTGTGGGCATATTGTACTATGTATAAAGTTATTATCAATTCCACCCCATTCCAATTGGTGTATGGACAAGAGATTTTATTATCAATTGAATTGGAAGTTCAAAGTTTAAGAACTACATTGGATGAATAGTTTGGAAACAAAAAATCTTGTCAATATTGCTTAGTACAATTAAAAAAATTGGATGAAATTTGGATTATGGCTCTTTTTACTATAGAAGCTATACAGCGTTGTCGGGATAGAGAGAGTTTGTCTCAAGAAAGTGCTAGGCTTCTGGCTATCATTAATTTCTCAATCAAGCTTCAAAATAAAAAAAATTCTAAATTTATATATATATATTTTCTCTTTTGGAGCAATTACACCAAATACATAAGCCTCAAGTAACCAATAACATCTAAAATATGATAAAATTGTCTAAAACCTTATATATCCTTATGTGGAAATTTTTCCAAACTTCAACACCTCATATTTGTGCCTTTGATTTGAAAGCGCTGCTTTCAACTCCCTATAGCTCATTCATATGAATTCTAAATGCAACAATTCTTTCCTAAAAGATATAGGTCTTAAAATTGCTGTTCTAACCACGTCTTTTGATCTCCAAAAGCTATTGTACAACTCCTCCTATATTCAAAAGAGTAATAATATGTCTCAAATTGATACCTTAACTTCAAACGGCTATAACTTCTTTATCCTAACTCCAAATCCTCTAATTTTTGTACACAAATTCTAGCCAAAATCCTAAACTTTACAACCCTAGCTTTTGATTTTCTAATATCCTCCTCGAAGTTGCCAAAATCCTTTTTAAGGTTGTATGCAGCCTCCTCAAAGCCCATTGGGCATGGTATTCGACCAATAGGGATGAAGTTTCCTATTCCTTGCCTTCATCTGACCATGCCTTGCTTTCATCCTTCCCAATTAGCCTCCTACTAACTTAAATTTTCATCTTTAGGCTCCCACCTTCTCTCAAGGCTTCATATTAATCATTTAGATCTTATAATTTTTAAATATTATAATAAAAATAAGTAAAAATAAAATAAAATAAAATATCTTCTATCAACCATTTTTAATTTAATTTACTAATCATTTTAACACACATCTAGACTCATAAATATATAATATGTTTTAACTAATTTTTATATATTATAAGTAATTATAATATAACAGTATTGCCATAAGAATTAATATAATAGTAAATTATGTTCCAAATCTTTTTTGTCCAATAATCTAATATTTCTTTATAATAGCCGATTTCATAATTTTCCAAAGAAATTCCAAGTCTATTGGCATGGATCGTATCAAGTAGTGGAAGTCTTTTCTAATGGTTCAGTTCAATTGGAAGATTTTATGGGTACTAAATTTATCACAAGAATCAACAAAAATTGATTAATTTTATTGTACATAAACCTGGGATGGATTTAAAAAATAGGAGGAAACAGGGTGTACTTGTTAATGATAGATCACTTATATTGTAGATGCATGATGATTAATAAAGACATCTGATGGTTAGTTTTGGATACTAATGTCGCCTAGTTTTGGATACTAATCAGGAAAATCAGATGTGATACTAGATTGGAGATTGTTGATTCAGATTCTGAGTAAAAGGTTAGGAGCGGGGCACTTACTCAAAGTTTTTGAATATTATTATATGAAGCGTATACATTGGAATGTAGAATTTACTTCAGTAAGCAAAAATAGTGTTAGCATGAGCAAGGAGTGAAAAACAAATTGTAATTTATAATATCGATAGAAAGATTGAAGAGAGCTTTGGATAGAGAGAAAAATATCTAAAACATGAAAAATAAGAGTAATTTGGAGTCGCCGTCCCTAGTGGTGATCACCAATATAAAGCCAATGAAGTTGGAAATATGTTGGTCTCCATGAAGGTAGAGAGATTTTAAAAACATATAATTATATGTATTTTTGCAAGAGGCAGATAATTTGCCGCCAATTGATATAAAATTGATAGTAGAATATATAGCAAACTTTGACTCAAAGGATGGTTTGAGTATAGGAAAGGGAAAGATAATCGGAATAGATAAAAGTACCTTAGTGTGAGTCCCACCAATGGATCTTAATTAGTAGATTGATTAAAAATATAGTCTTAAGTCATTAAATTATACAAATATTATGATTAGAAAGTCTTTTTGATTATTTAAGTATTTATTAGAATTTAAAATTATTTATAAATATAAAAATCTTATTAGAAAAAAATTTATAAAAATAAAATCTTAGTAAATCTTGGAGGTAATTATTTTAATTGATTTAGTATTTTTACATATTATTAAATATTAAAAATTAGTTATTAAGACCAATGTCTACATTGGCCTTCTATTCACATATATTACTCATTAAAAACCTATAAATATTATTTAATAGGTAGAAGAAGCATCAGAAAGAAATCTCATATCTTTTTAATTATTTTTATAGAAAATAAGATTTTGAGTTGATTTAAATTGATTTTATTATTATAAAAAAATTATAAGGTAGAATAAAACAATTTTAAATTGATATTATCATTTTAAAAATATTATAGAGATTTTTAGAGTTTATTTAGAATTTATTCAAAAATTATTAAGAATTTTTAGAGCAATTTTGAAGATTTTGGTAAAAATGAGTTTTACCACCTTGGGAGCCATTATGAAGAAATGGAGCAAGATTTGAAGGCCATATAAGGTTCCTAGGCTAATAGAGTATTTTTAAATATCATGGTGAAGTCAAAAATATAAAATTATTAGTTCTACTAGTATTAAATAGGAGGACTAGTAGCTAGTATTATTGAAGAAAGATAACAAAGTATAACACAAGTAAGTAGAAATCAGCAAGGTTGCACATAAGAGAAGTGTGGAATGAGATAACTCTCTCTTCCAACACCCATTACTTATAGGTGGTGGTTGCTGCCCTTAATGACAACATCTATCCTTTAACTTTTACATTCATCAAAGGATATATCAAGTATATCCGTTGGCATCTTATCTTCTATAAAGATATGCCTTTAATATATCCAATATACCTTTAGCATATCCAATATAACTTTAGCATATCCAATATACCTTTAGCATATCCAATATGTCCATAGGATTCTTTGGCATCTCACTTACCTCAAATATATTCTATGGCATATACTTTATATTCTTATCTAATCTTTGGATATTCCTTAGAATATCTTTTATCCTCTTGACTTTGTCTCTTTGGCCCTTGGCCTTGCCATATGCATAGGATGGCCTTTCTACTTACCAAGAAACAATCCTTTGACCATTAGCAATCTATCTAAGGTAATATCTTTTATTTAATAACTTATTTTACTTTTGCTATTATCTATTTATTTTAATACTCCCACTTTGCTAATTGTCAAAGACTTTCAAATCTAATGCCTTTGTCAACATATGATGCCTATCCTTTACCAGTGCCTTGGTTAACAAATCAGCGAGCATGTCTTTTGTTGCATAATACTTCAAATCAATTATTCCCATTTCAATCTTCTCTCGTATGAAGAGATGTTCAATGTCAATGTGCTTGATTCTTGAATGATGCTTTGGATTCTTTGCAAAAGCAAGGCATCCTTGATTGTCACACATCATTGGAGTTGCTCCCACTTGCACAAGTCTAATGTCCTCTAAAACTTGTCTTAACCATGTTGCCTCCATTGCACCATGGCTTGTTGCCATGTACTCCGCCTCCATTGTAGACCTTACAATTATGGATTGTCTCTTGCAATTCCATGAAATTGCTCCCACTCCAACAAAGAACACATAGCCCGTTGTTGACCTCTTATCATTTGCATCTCCTACCTAATCCGCATCACAATAACCATGCAAAGCAATATTATTACCTCTAAGGCACAATTTAAAGTCCAATGTGCCTTTTAAGTACCTCATGATCCTCTTGATAGTTGCTCAATGGATTGGTCCTGCTTTTGATATGTGTTGACTTACAACACTCATCGCATATGCAAGATCCACCCTTGTGCCAACCATTGCATACATGGGTGAGCCTACTGCTGCCTTGTATGGAACACCTTGCATTTGACCTTCAACTTGAGCAAATTCCTCATCCGTAAGCTTTATCAACTTCAAATTGGACTCTAAAGGTGTTCTAATAGGCTTGCAATCTTCCATGTTGAATCGTTTCAATACTCCTTCAATATACTTCTTTTGGCTCATTGTGATGGTCTTCTTAGCACGATCTCTTGCAAATTCCACTCCTAAACAATAGTGAAGCTCTCCCAAATCACTCATCTCATATTCCTTTTCTAACTTTGCCTTTAATTAATCCATCATCTTCAAAGTATTGGTTAAAATGATTAAATCATCTTTATAAAGAATAACAATCAATAAGAATTCTTTTGATTGTATCACATACATAGAATAGTCAGCCTCATTCCTTATAAATCCCTTATTAATAAAGAATGTGTCAATTCTTTGATACCATGCCCTTGGTGATTGCTTGAATCCATATAAAGATTTTTTCAACTTACAAACAAGATATTGCTTGTCTTCTTTAACAAATCCTTGAGGTTGATCCATATAGATGTCTTCTTCCAACTCTCCATTCAAGAAAGCCGTCTTCACATCCATTTGATGTATTTCCAAGTCCATTACTGTCCCAATTGCCACAATGGTTCTAATGGTGGTGAATTTGGCCACAGGAGCAAATGTCTCATTAAAATCAACACCAACAACTTGTGAGTATCCTTTCGCAACTAATCTTGCCTTATATCTCACAATATTATCCATTGCATCCTTCTTGGTTCTAAACACCCACTTACAACTAATTGAAGATCAATTTGGTGGAAGTTGAATCAATTTCTATGTTCTATTATCCATGAGAGATTTGTGCTCTTCTTCCATGGCTTCCTACTACTTTAATGCATCCGTGGACTTCATTGCATCACATAAATTCAATGGATCAGTAAAAAGTGCAACATTAGCATGTTCTTCACTTACTTGAAGAAAGATGTGATTCTTCTACTATTCACCAAGTGGTTTTCTTTCTCTTGTAGGATATCTCCTTTCATTTGAAGAAGATTCACCTTGATGTACTCTATGGCCTCTTCCAACCTTCTTTTCTTTTAAAGTATGTCTTTTTTCACTCAGAGGTTGATATTCCTCATCATCATCATCATCATCTGCAACTTCTTCATTGCTAGTCTTACCAATTTCATACACTTTCTTATTTATCTTCTTTAGTTCTTCATATTGATTCAAATTTCCACTATCTTCATTGTCTTCATCTTCTTCTTCTTTCTTTGCTGAAATAGAAGATGTGTCCACAAACACACTATTACTTCCACTTGGACACATCTCCAAGTGCTCACAAGCACTTTTATGCTCTAAAAACTCAACATCATGATTTTTGATGATTTTCTTGGTATCTAAACACATAAGCCTATATGCCTTGGTACCTTCACAATATCCAACAAACACACATTTTGTACCTTTTGTATCAAGTTTGGACCTCATACAATTTGGTACCTTTGCATAAGGAATACATCCAAAAGTCTTTATGTGTGAAACACAAGGTTTTCTCCCACTCCAAGCTTCTTGTGGGATCATTGATGTGAGTGCACTTGTAGGACATCTATTTCTTGTATACACTGCATTTATCATAGCTTCCGCCCAATATTCATGCCCAAGGTTTTGAGCATGAAATATACTCCTTGCCATCTCTATAATGGTTCGATTTGCTCTTTCAGCAACTCTATTTTGTTGTAGAGTGTAAGGAGTAGAGGTTTATCTTGCAATACCTTGAATCTTCAAGTATTCATCAAAATGCTTTGACAAATACTCACCTCCATTGTTCGTGCACAACACCTTGATCTTGCACTCACATTGCTTCTCTACAAGTGCTTTAAACTCCTTAAACCTTGAAAAACACTCACTCTTGGCTTTGAGGATGAAAATCCACACTTTCCTTGAAAAGTCATCAATAAATGTGACAAAATATCTTGCTCCTCCTATTGATGATGTCCTCATAGATCCACAAACATCCGAATGCACAATCTCCAACAACTTGCTTGCACGTGTTGCAACTCCACTTGGAAATGAAGCTCTTTGTTGTTTGCCTTGAATACAACCTTCACAAGTAAGATTTGTACATGATTGACCAAGATCTAAGCCACTTACTATGGATTGAAGCTCTTTCATACTTTTGGCATTCAAATGACTAAGGCGTCTATACCAAATGCCAAACTTATCTTGATCTTGTGGAAATTCAGCAAATGCCACCACTTCAACTCCATTCACCTTCTTACAATTGATGAAGTAGAAATTGCCATCTCTGAAGCCTTTCAAAACATCATCTCTATACAATGTCTTCACAAAGCATCCATTCATATCAAATTGCACCTTACAACCATGTGAAACAAGTTTGCTTACTGAAAGAAGGTTCTTCTTCATCTTTGGCATATGTAACACTTTCTTCAATCTCATCTTCTTGATTTGATTCTTTACAACAATCTCCACCAATATGGAGCCAATTTCAATGGCTTGCACCATGCCATTGTCTCCTAACCAAACTTTGGTTGTTGGAATAGTCTCATAAGTGTTAAATGAACACTTATATGGAGTTATGTGTTTGGTAGCACCCGAATCAATGATCCATTTGGACATGGCAGCCATAGAGGTGCCTTCACTTGCCATGAATGCATAATCATTTCCTCCAACTTCATCACGTGCATTGTTAGCATTCTCTCCTTCTCCTTTCTTGGCCTTGTAGCAATTTCATGCAAAATGACCCGGTTTTCCACAAATGAAGCAAGTTCTTACATTGCTTCTCATATTGTCACATTGGTTGGAATAGGTACCTTTGCCTTGTCTTGAAAAGAGAGCCGAATCTTCACTTTGATGCTCATTCTTTTTTCTTTTGGTTATTTCATGTGCATGTCTTGATGTCACATAGTCCATTGTAAGTTCCTTCAACTTGATGGACTCCAATGCCACAATAAGGTAGTTGTAGGACTCGGGAAGGCTCATGAGTAAGATCATGATAATATCACCATCTTCTAAAGGCTTGTCAACAATTGTTAGTTGGTTTGCAAGGGCCTTTACCTTATTAACATGAGCCATAAGGTCTTCACCTTCTTCCATCTTACAAGTGAAGAATTTTCTCCTTGTGAAGAGGATGTTGGACAAGTTTTTGCTCTCATATATGTTGCAAAGAGTCTTCCATGCTTCTGTTGGTCTTTTGCAATGGATAATGTGAAAAAATTTGGCTTCATCTAAATTGGTGGCAATCATACCAAAAGCCTTCTTTTCACGTCTTTTGAAGTCCTTGTGGTCCTTAAGGCTTGCATCTATACTTGGAGGATCTTCACTCTCATCTACAATATTCCAAAGGTCCAAAAACCCCAACAAAAGCTCCATTTTGACCTTCCAATGGTAGAAATTGTCACCTCTAAACTTCTCAATCACTCTCAAATCTTCACCTTCACTAGAAGCCATGTCTAAGGAGTAGTATATGAAAAAATATTGAAAAAAGGAGTTTCTATGTGCTTAAAATCACCAAGGCAAGTTTGCACTAGCAGAATCTCAGAATGCCCTCTTATGAACAAAAGAGTGGTTTCTCACTCAAAACACTCTCAACTCAACTTTTGAAGCTTTCTACAAGTATTTGTACTCACATGAACCTCACAATCAAGTCCTTTCACTCATCTAACTCACTTTCTCATAAAACACATAAGATGAAAGAAACAACTTCACCACCATAAAAAGACACTATTAAGGTCTTTCTATAAAGTCTTAAATTCACAAAATAATGAGATAAGAACCTACAAAGCAATATTAGAGATGTATAAGCTCAAAAAAAAAAGCTCCTTATATCAAAAAATCCTAACATCAACAAATACCATCAGATCTATTCCACACAAAAGTAACAACAAGAGAGTAACTTCAATTTACTTGAATAGCACAAAGTGTGTATGTGGGCCCATAACCTATTGAAGAAACACAACAAAGCATAACACAAGTAAGTAGAAATCAACAAGGTTGCACATAAGAAAAGTGTGGAATGAGATAACTCTTTCTTCCAACACCCATTACTTATAGGTGGTGGTTGCTGCCCTTAACAACAACATCCATCTTTTAACTTTTACATTCATTAAAGGATATACCAAGTATATCCATTGGCATCTTATCTTCTATAAAGATATGCCTTCAATATATCCAATATACCTTTAGCATATCTAATATGCTTTTAGCATATCCATTATATCTATAGGATTCTTTGGCATCTCATTTATCTCAAGTATATTCTATAGCATATACTTTATACTCTTATCTAGTCTTTGGATATTCCTTAGGATATCTTTTATCCTCTTGATTTTGTCTCTTTGGCCCTTGGCCTTGCCATATGTATAGGATGGCCTTTCCACTTACCAAGAGACAATCCTTTGACCATTAGCAATCTATCTAAGATATACTACTTGTGAGCCTTGGTGAGGTTCAAACTCATGATCTTTTAAACAAGTTATCCTTGCGGTAAAAAGTTTTCACTTAATTTTTTCATTATTTACCTTCTATCTTTGAATTATCATAACTTACTCATAGTAACTTAGATTTATATGTTTTATATCATTGGAAAGACAAAAAAATACCTATTTAAAAATATAATTTTTAATTTTTAATTTTTAATTTTATTTTTTATTAGATGAAAATCCAATGAATAGACTGTGACTAGTTTTGTAGTGTACAATTATTTAATTGCACATATTTTACTTGTTTTATGTTGTTCTTCTCTTTCATTATTGTTTACTGCTCCTTATACTTTACATCACAATTTATAAGCAACTCTTAATTGATACCACCTTATAATTTGGATTGAGGAGTGAATTTTACCTTCACACTTGCAGATAGTATTGCATCTACCGAAAGGTGAGCTTGTAGTGGGTGTCAAAGTGTCTAGTGATTTTAGACCAAGGAGCTATTTTAAAGGTGGTATGTCATCGCTGGAGAAGAATAAAGGTGGAAGGTGGCGGAGGCGCTTACATTGGAACTTATAGAGTGGATATGGTTCGTTCAAAAGTGGCTAGGCTTGAACTAACACACCACATACATGCCCAAACACTTATTGTTTGCTGCAATAGGAACGCTAGAAGGAATGGTGTTTAATTAGGCAATGTTTATATCAAAAAAAATCTATATAAAGATGATAATTAAGTAGAAAATAGGGAGGTTTGCATACTTGCTCTACTCCAACTATATGCATTCCGTAATTATATATACATTGAATCAAACATCGTTGATAGTAGAGAGAAATATATCCTCTTTAGTGCCTCAACGTTGTATTTGGAGTTTGACAGTATAGACAGCTAGTCCAGGGGTAGTGGTATACAAAGTTGGAGAATCAAGTCGAGTAGTGGAACAGGAGGCTATCCTAGTGACTACACCAGGGCGGATTCTAATTCACTCAATAATCGAGGTGGTGACTGCGGTTTCATTTTTGAATATTGAAATATCAAAAAGAAGGATCCTCACAGAAGTAATATTAGGTCAAGTTTTCCAATTGCAGCTTACAGTGAATAAGTTGGAAAAAAATTTAAGGCAACAATTAGAAGCAAGCAAGAAAGAGATAATGGAAAAAAATCGCAAAATTATGGAACAAGGTTGCATTATCAAGAAAAAGGTGGAATCCAAGTTGCTATTGGAACAAAAATTAGCGGAGGAACTGAAAGCTTGGACAAAAGACAAAGAACACACTCAACAAATCTTGAACGGCCAAAAATAAGAATTAATAGAGAATCGTAAGATATAGAATTTGAAAAGCGAGGAGATAAAGTACTAGTTGAAAGTGAAACGAGAGAAGGCAGCGATACTAGTACAAAAAAAGTTGAAATTAGGTGACCAATACGGAATTGAAACAGACAAATTACGGACAAAAATTAGTACCTTGAAGACAAAAGTGGCAAAGTTGGAATGCAATTTAGCTAATATTGTTTAGTCACATGTATCTGCATCACCAATTTCATGTATTGGTGAAATTGAGGAAAAGATGAAGCAATAGGAGTACGAATTGGAAGCAAAAGATACCAGGATTCTGTAATTGGAGACTCAAGTTTGAAAATTGGGAGCATACAATGAGGATTTATCAGCCCAATTGAAAAATAATCTGGTGGATTTATTAGAGGAGGATGAAGATTTAATGTTAGAATCAAATTCAAAAGAATCTCTTATAGAAAATCCTTAGATTAAACAATCCAAAGAGCCAGTTCCATAAATAAAAGTATTTTTTTAATCAATTTTGTGTTTGCGAGGCTACTACACAGTTAAGAGTGGAGCTATGTAGAATAGATAGATAATTCTAGGTGGTAGAATAAGGATTAAAAATTGATAAATTGGATGATTAATCCATTAGCTGGCCAATATAGATTGTAACATATGAAAATTAGTTGGAAAAGTAATTAGGGCAGGAGAGATGATAGTTAGAGTCTCGGATTTTATTATAAAGAGAATAGGAAAGAAGAGATCAGGACTCAACTATGAGAGTTGAGAGCCAAGATAAACTTGGTGCTACCTCTTTTTTTTATTTTTTTTAATATTAGATTGTAATGGAGAATCCAAAACATATTTCAATTGATCATACCATGTAAACTGAGAAGTACAGTAATAAAAATAAAAAATTCAATTCATATATGGATGAACAAGAAATTTTAATTATTTGATGATTGAATTTGGTAAGGCAAATTGGCAACTGAAGATAGAACATATCAATATAGTTTGATTGTGAATGAGAATGTTGTGCCATATTGGCTGTGAGGATTGAGTGGTGAAAGAAAATATTAGAAAAATAATTAATTTTGGAAGGAATTATTGGTGAAAAGTCATTTCTAGTGATTGGAATGTGAAGCAATTGTATGGAGTCTGTTAAGACAATGCAATATCGCTTAATATCATTATGAGATTGGAAGAAGATAAGAGATTACAATATGAAAATTATAAGAGATAGTATTACAAAGTATATTCTTGATTGTGTAGCAATAGGAAGATGAAGAGAATGGAGTTGTTTTAGAGCATTTACATATTCATTAGACTTTGCCATTCAGAAACAATCAATTGTGTGACCTTGACACTATGTCTCATAAGTTTAATCTTTCCTTGTATTTGAATCCCCTTTTACAGGTTTATTCTAGGTAATATTGGTAGACTAAGTAAAACAGAAAATCACAATTATATACTAATGAAGGTTTTAGTTTAACTCTCTCTCTCTTAAGAATATTCTTTAGATTCAATCTTCACCAAGAAGTTATTATTGAACACATTTGATTTTTTGGAAATAGAATCAATGAAATTCTTGGCGTATTGGCAAGATTTTTGGTCAGTTCTCTACATACACTCATTGATATCATAGCCATGCCAATGAATAAGATATTTCAATTTCTTCCACCTTTGTTGCAAATCCAATATCTTTTTGATCTTATATTCTATATGATTTTTAATTTTGATATTAGGTGGAAATTGTTGTATTCTTCCTAATATACATGACTTTCTAGAAGGCTCCAAAAGAGAGACATAAAAAATTGGATGTACCTATATAGAAGATAGTAGTTCCAAGCAATGTGCCACTAGATTAATTTACTTTCAGATGGAAAATGGTCCTAGTCTTTGATAGCCTAACTTATTGTATGATCACTTGGTTTTGATGTTTTGTCAAAAAAATCATATTTTATCTCTAATATGAAAAGTAGGCAGTTGATTCCTGAATTTATTTGCAGATGCCTTATAAGCATCTTGAGTTGATTGCAATTGAAGCTTCAAGGTTGTTTGGTGTTGCAATAGATGCTTTGTAAATCCTTTAGCTGCTAGATTGTTGTTCTTTGGCATACTCCATAAATCAAGCTTTGAATGATATCTATAGTTGGAATAAAATTATATTTGTTGAGTTGAAACATCAATAATATTATCATACATAAACTTTACTAATGGTAGATATGAGATCCAATCATCTTATTGATAGTTGATGCTGTATTATAGATAATATTCCAAAATTTGATTAACTTGTTCTGTTTAGCCATCAATTTCAGGATAGAAAGTCATAGAAAGTTTAATATCTACTTTCAATATTTCAAAAAGACATCTCCAAAACATAGATATGAATTGGGGTCCTTGATCAGATATGATATCATCTAGAAGGCCATGATATTGATATATATTGTGAAGAAAGAACCTTGCTGTTTCTTTACTATATGTAATCTTTTTGCAAAGAATAAAATAAGACATCTTTACAAGTCAATCAACCACTACAAAGTTGGTATACAATAAATTAGATGGCAGTAGATCTATGATGAAATCTATCAAGATAGAAGACCATGACCATCTTGGAATAGGCAAGGGCTATAAGAATGCATAAGGGTGATGTTGAAGATTCTTGGATCTTAAATAAATATCACAAGAGAGCATAAAGTCCTTCACAGCCTTCTACATTTGAGGCCACTAAAAATCTTGAGAAATAAGTTCCAAGGTCTTATTAGATCTAAAATAATCCGCAGTTGGAAAGTCATAGTAAGATTAAAGAATGCATAGTCATATAGATCTTTTTGGGATATGCAAACATTCTTTAAAGTATAGAAGGTCTTCTTCAAGATTAAACTTATCAATATTTTTATTAAGGCAATGTTTGATATCAAAGACTAAAGTATTATTAGTGGTTGTAGCATGCACCTCATTAAAGAAACTAAAATCAATAGGTACTGATGTAATAGTGGCACAAAGGTGTGAGGATAAAATTCACTCTTCAACCCAAGTTATAAGGTGGCCTCAATTAAGAGTTGCTTATAACTTGTGGTGTGAAGTATAAGGAGCAATAAACAACAATGAAGGAGAAGAACAATACAAAACAAGTAAAATGTGTGCAATTAAGTAATTGTACACTATAAAACTAATCACAGTCTGTTCACTAGATTTTAATCTAGTAAAAAATAAAAGTAAAAAATAAAAATTATATTTTTAAGTAGATAATTTTTTTATCTTTCCAATGATGTAAAAAACATGTAAATCTAAATTATTATGAGTAAGTTATGATAATTCAAAGTTAGAAGGTAAACAATGGAAAAAGTTAAGTAGAAATTTTTACCTCAAGGGTAATTTGTTACAAGATCATGGATTCGAACCTCACCAAGGCTCACAAGTAGTGTATATGGATGTCCTAGAGGGGCCACGAGGCCTTAGTCTTATCCTCCTACCTACATCCAAGGTGCCACAATCCACAAGGGACTTGTGCACCTCCTTTCCTACAAGGACTATACTAGCTGCTGGTCCTCCTATTTTATACTAGCAAAACTAATAATTTTGCACTTCTGACTTCACCATGGTGTTCAAAAACACCCTATTAGCCTAGGAACTTTGTATGGCCTTCAAATCTTGCTCCATTTCTTCATAATGGCTCCCAAGGTGGTAAAAATCATTTTTACCAAAGTCTTCAAAATTGCTCTAAAAATTCTTAATAAATTCTAAATAAATTCTAAATAAATTCTAAAAATCTCTATAATATTTTTAAGATGATAATATCAATTTAAGACTATTTTATTCTACCTTGGAAATTTTTTATAATAATAAAATCAATAAAAATCAACTCAAAATCCTATTTTCTACAAAAATAATTAAAAAGACATGAGATTTCTTCCTCATGCTTCTTTTACCTACTAAGTAATATTTATAGGTTTTTAATAAGTAATACATGTAATTAGAAAGCCAATGTAGATATTGGTCTCAATAACTAACTCTTAATATTTAATAATAAGTAAAAATACTAAATCAACTAAAATAATTACCTCCAAGACTTCTTAAGACTCCATTTTTGTAACTTTTCTTCTAATAAGACTTTTATATTTATAAATACTTCTAAATTCTAATAAATACTTAAATAGTCAAAAAGACTCTCTAACCATCATATTTGTATAATTAAATGACTTAAGACTATATTTTTAACCAATCCACCAATTAAGATCTATTGGTGGGACTCACAAAAGGTGAAATTACTCCAACTTCAAAAAAGTTGCATATTATTGATCAAATGTTGCCTCTCTTGCTCTTGGTACAAAATATGATCTCTTTAATAAAGCATCAGACAATCTTTGTTGCTTCCAAAGTCAATAAATGATGACAAAGTTAAATTAAAATAATGACATATTCCATCGAGTTTGGTAGCAATTAAGAATCCGAATTGACATAAAATATTCTAAGTTTTTATGATCTATGTATATAATTATAAGATGCATTGCTCTTTCAAGAAAATAATGCCATTCTTGAAAAGAATCCATAATAACAAGAAGCTTTTTACTGTGGATTTCATAATTAATTTTGACAATAAATTTTTTTTTAAAAATAAAATAAAATAGGATAGAATTTATGATCTATATCCATTTATAAAAGTACACTCTTTAGTGCAAAATCCAAAGCATCGGTTTCCATGTAAAATGCTTTTGTAAAGTCTGGATGTACTAAGATTGGAACTATGATAAATGTCGTCTTTAGGTCTTAGAATGCCTTTTCTACTTAAAGCCCCCATTCTAACTTTTCTTTGTATGTCAATCAAATAAGAGGGGCGGTAACTTGTGAATAATTTTTTATGAAGATCTGATAGAAGTTAAAAAAAATTTAAAAATATTGTACATCTCTTACAATCTTTAAAATGACTCATTGCATAACCGCCTTGATTTTCTTAGAATCCATTATCAAATCTTCAATAGATATAATGTATTTCAAAAATTCTATCTTTGATTGATTAAATACACATTTTTCTAACTTGATATATAAACTTGTATCTTGCAACTTTTATAATACCAACTTCACATGCCTCTTGTATTCTTTTAGATTTTTTGAGTAGATTAAGATGTCAATAAGATAGATCACTACAAACTTGTCTAGGTATTCTTGAAAGATGTCATTTATTAGATGCTGAAAGATAGCAAGTGCATTTGTTAGTCCAAAGGGTATAACATTATATTTAAAATATCTATACCTTATCTAAAAGGTGGTCTTCTATTTATTTCTTTCTTTGATCTATACTAAGTTCTATGCTCTACAAAGATCTATCTTAGTATAGATCTTGGCTTGGCCAAGTTGTTCCAAAAGTCCTGAAATTAATAATAGTGGATAGTAATTATTTACTATTATCTTATTCAATTTCTGATAATCAACATATATATGCAAAGAACCATCTTTCTTCTTTACAAAGAATATAGGTGCACCTATTAGAGACTTTGAATGCCTAATAAAGTTCTTTGCAAGTTTTTCATCAATATAATCTTTCAATGCGATAAGCTCATTTTTAAAAAGATTATAATTTGGACCAAAAGATGGCTGCATTCTTTCCTAAAGATCTATAACTGTCAAGGATATAAACTAAAACAGATGCATAAATTAGAAAAAATTATATTAAAAGAAAATAATAAGATAAAAATAAAGAAATATGTATATTCAAGAAGAAATTGGAATGGCTATTGCCAAAAATTAAAAAATGCATGAGACTCTTGAACTAGATTAGAAGCAAGAAAGGAGTTGAGAAGAGCGAAGAAGGCTTCACTCTTGTCTCTATACATACTACCTATCTAATAGCTATGTGGTGACATTCTATAGGATCTCCTATACGTATTTAATTTGCAAAATACATATCAAACTTGCAAGACAAGTTTCCTACATGTGCGCCACGTACTTGGCTTGTTCCACAAGCTATCAATGTATGCGATATATGGCTAGCTTGTTCCACAAGCTACCAATATGTATGTGTCACAGACATATACGTAGTTACCTATATGATCAGATAGAACTAGATAAAAGAAGGTAAAAGCAGGTTAATTCCATAATATCTTTAGAGAAACTTCCTAGAAACTTCATAGACATTGCTTTGACTTTATAAGTGTCCATAGTAGACTTTTGGATTAGAAACTTGGTCAATAAGTTAGTCACATGTCGCACATGTTGGTAGCTTGAAGACCAAGCTAAATACGTGGCGAACATATAGGAAACTTGCCCTGCAAGTTCGACACGTGTCTTGCAACTTGGACACGTGTCTTGTAAATTGGATACGTGTTGGAGGTCCTATAGAACGTCGCCACTTAGCTCTTAGGTAGATAGTATAAATAGAGACAAGAGTGAAGCCTTCTTCACTCTTGTCAACTCCTTTCTTGTTTCCAGTCTAGTTCAAGAGTCTCTAGTTTTCTTGTCTTTTGGCATTAGCCATTCCAGTTTCTTTTTAATACATATACTTCTTTATATTTATTTCTTTGAGAGAGGTCTCACTTGTTTATTTGATTTCATCCAGTTATTGTCCTTGACAGATTGACAAGAGTACACATACAGTATCAGAGCTTTGTCTTTTCTTGATTAAGAGTGGATTACCCCTTTCTCTTGATAAGACATAAGCATATTAGAAGTTGTGGAGTACCCACTTCTAAACTGATATTGTTTCTAGAATTTTTTTTCTTTTGAGTGTGTGTTCCGTATTTCTTGAAGTAAGAGTAGACATCTTCCTTTCTATTATATTATCATGGCAGAGCTTGCGGAAATGAAGAGTGCAATGGCACAAATGCAAGAGCAAATGAGAGAACTAATGCTTGTAATGCATCAACTCAGTTTACCACCACAAGGAGCATCAAGATTAGCAGGAAGTGAAGATGTAGAGATAATTGGAGCTACGTCAATATCTACACCAAACCATGCTACCTCATCGATGATGGAGCACCATTCAAACGTTAGAGAATCAAAAATCAGTTTGCTTGAGAAGTTTGATGGTATAAGATCTAAGTTTTGAGGATTCATCAATCAGGTACAACTGGTGATCGAACTTCAACCTCAGAGTTATCCTACGCAAGGATCTCAAGTTAGGTTTATTGGAACGTTACTTTCGGGTCCTGCCTTATCGTGGTTTTCATCTTTTCTTGAACGACGTGATCCAATATTGGATAATTTGGAGGCATTTTTTGCGGAATTTTGATCGATGTATGGAGAACATGATGCAATTCGTGTTGCAACCAACAAGATTTGCATCCTACAACAAGGCAATCGATCAGTGTCATTATACGCTTCACAATTTTGACAACTAGCGACCGACATCAAGTGGGACGATGCTGCACTCATCAGTCAATTTCTCTACGGATTACAATATGAGGTAAAAAAGTTAATACTCAATTTATCCGATCCTCAGACATTGAGTCAAGCAATTGATTTTGCTGTGAAGTGTGACAATTGACTTTTTGAGTTTCGATCCGAGAGTCGTACAAGGGAGCCTCAACGTTATTATTCAATGGCAACATCAACATCCTCACAAAACGTACATTCGGAAGTAGAAGACATGCAAATTGATGCGGTACGTTTTAAACCTCTTACTGAACAAGAAAAGATTCGTCGTCGTCAAGAAGGATTGTGTTTATATTGTGGAGAACCTAAGCACACTGCTCAACATTGTCCAAAGAAACGTCGCAACTACAAAATGAGGAGTACGGCTATCAAAGAAGACAACATGTCGGAAAACAAATTTGTCCAGCTACAATAGGGACCGTTGTCGTGTTGTGGTTTGGCTACTATGTAAAAAAATTGTACATGTATATTTGATGTACAATTTACTACTTAACTAAATGAAAGTCATATTAGTGGATTTTATTGGTTATAGGATGTGATTAGGTTGCTAGTTTAGAAAGGATCTATTAAAAGGATTATTATTAAGGTTTATACAACCTTATTTTCTTTTAGTAGTGACTTTTGAAGTTAATTTTATATGGATAATAACTTGTATATATCTTAAGTCACCTATGTTAGACATTGGTGATCCTTAAGATCTTATTTATTTCTTTTATTTGGTGCTTAAAGCACCAAGTATGTAAATCTTATAAGAAGAAGGTTAGAAAAGGGTTTTTAGTGTAAAAAGGGTAGTTTGGCCATCCATGTGGATGAATAGAGGTGGATGATAGAAATCTCTATTCTAATTGGCCAAAAATCATGCCCAATGGGCTTCAAGGAGGCTGCCCGAGGGTTTATTAGGAGTTAGGGTTTGTTTTTCGGGGGGAGTCGAACATCAAAGGCTAGGGTCATCAGGTTTAGGTTTTTGGGTATGGTTTAGGTGCAAATCTTGCATGATTTGGACTTTTAATGAAGGAGTTATAGGCACTCAAAGTTAGGGTGTCGATTTTGGACATACTGTCACTCTTTTGGATATATCTCGCGCATACAGAGAGCAATCAAAGATCGGCGACTGAGGTTGGAAAGCGCACTTTCTCGGCTACACTTTTCACGTATATCTCGATAAAATCCAAGCTAGGATCAAGGAGATATTGCGAGTTGAAGTCAGTGCTTGTAAGCTAAAGGCAGTAAGTGACTCTGCTTAACTAGCGGTTACATTTTGAGCTATATCTTAGTCAATTTGATAGATTTTTGGCTCAAAATTTTCAGGAGTATATATGTTTATGTCACAAGACTATGTACAAATTTTTTGTGGCATTAAGGTTTTGGGTTTGTGAGATATAGAGAAAATAGTGCTCGGGTGTCTCTGAGCTAGGGTTTTAAGCACCTGCTAGGGGTTTTGAGATATCGAACGATCGGAAGTATATTTGCAGTTGAATTTTTTTCTGGTAAAGCTTAAAGGTGAATTCTACCTTTCCTGAAAGTTTGAAGAAGACTGAACGGCTGGATCAGAAGATATGATTTTCTAAAGTTTGGAAAGAAAAACATCCTTTGCGGGAAAATATATTTTTAAGGGTTTTTGTTGCAAATTTGGACTTTTGTGCATATTAAAGGTGTTTTTGGGAGCCAAGACTTTATGGAGGTGTAAAAGGTGGATGTATAGAGCCATGATATGATTTTGGTATATAGATGAGTCTTTAAAAGGTTTTTAAGGATTTTCTACATATCATAGAGAAAACTTATGTACAAACCTACTTAAAAATAAGAGGTTTTAATCATACAAAATCTTTTTCTTATATTATCATGTGTATTTGTCCTTCTTATTAAGGACAAATAACTCATTAGAGTTTAGCCAAAAAATATTAAGTAAAATTCTCTACAGCTAGGTATCCAGTGTATTCCTAGATAGAAGTTCACGCCACGCGACACCATGCAACTGGAACCCTATACAATTCCCAATAAAGGTCCTATTCTCTCCTCAGAATCCTCTCCTTGTTTTATGATAGATGCATATTTAGGACCAAAAATTTACAGAGCCTCTGCCTTATTAGATTCAAGAGCCTCAGCATGTTTTCTAGATGAACAATTTGTTAAGAATCGTAAAATACCTTTAGTACAAAAACCTAAACCCGTACATGTAGAAGTCATAGATGGTCGCCCATTATCCTCAGGAGATGTTACTCATGAAACCCGTCTTATAAAAGTAACAATAGATGGTCATAATAGCTATGTAATCTTTAACATAATTAAATCTCCATCTAATCCAGTTATTCTAGGTTTGTCATGGCTAGAAAAATATAACCCTCAAATAGATTGGAATTCTCGTAGACTTGACTTTTTCCAGGATATTATTAAACATCCTACCGATCCAATAAAAAGCTACAAGCTTGATATAGTAAAACCTGTACTTATAGGTGCAAAAGCTTTTATACACGCAGCAAAAGAAGGATCAACTTTTGCTATTTACGCAACACCCATTTCTGATAGTAGAAAGGCTTCAAGTGGCATTTCAAGCCAATACCGAGACTATCAAGATGTTTTTGAGAAGAAGAATGCTGATATTCTTCCGGAGCATCGCCCATATGATTGTTCGATTGATCTCAAAGAAGGATCTCAGCCTCCTTTTTTACCAATCTATAATTTATCACAAAATGAGTTGGCTGAACTCAAGGAGTATATTGAAGAGAATCTGGCCAAGAACTTCATACGCCATTCCAAATCTCCTGCAGGAGCTCCAATTCTATTTGTGAAGAAAAAAGATAGATCATTACGAATGTGTGTGGATTATCGGGGACTTAACAAGATCACTATCAAGAACAGGTATCCACTACCTTTAATCTCTGGACTTCTTGATCAACTGAATCAAGCTAAGATCTATACAAAAATAGATCTACGAGGAGCATACAACTTAGTTCGTATTAAAGAAGGAGATGAGTGGAAAACTGCATTTCGAACAAGGTATAGATATTTCGAATATAATGTTATGCCTTTTGGACTCACAAATGCACCAGCTGCTTTCCAACATCTCATGAACGATGTTTTTCATGAATTCTTAGATGATTTTGTTGTCTGCTACCTAGACGACATTTTAATCTACTCTAAGAACGTAGAAGAGCACGAAATACATGTTCGCCATGTCTTACAAAAACTCAGAGAAACAGGATTGTATACCAAGATGGAAAAGTGTGTATTTCACACTACTCAAGTTGACTTCTTAGGATATATCATCTCGAATGATGGCCTCATGATGGGTCCTAAGAAAGTCCAAACAATCAT
>JAWRVF010001950.1:20000-22500 GCA_036785485.1 Physcomitrellopsis africana | reverse complement strand
TCCCGCTTTTCTCACAACTCTTCATAGTTTTTCCGTCTGCGGCACGACTCAGGTTTGGATGGGCGAGATCACGACGGTAGCCACAAAAATGGACTCCAACATCACACAACCCGGCACACCTAAGTTTCGCGAGGCTCGGCCCCTCTTCCCCTTCTTCAGGTATCCCCTTTCGACACTACCACTTCATGCCACCACCAATCTGGAGCGTCGCCGACTCCCGTTGGCCAAGGTAGGGCCAACATAAGAGTAGCGACGAAACCAGTAATCTGGTCTTACCGCGGGGGGCGGTGGACTGACACCGCCCCCACCCAGCACCAGCAGCAAAGCCATCCATCCCCTAAAAGATGGTCCCACTCCACAAGACAAGGAAGTTCCCCATCTTCATTCCAACCCAGGAATCCACACCCCCTTTTGTGATGGAAAAAGAAACGCAAAGCCACAAATTCCAACCAGACCCCAGAGACACAAAAAGTGAAGCCAGAGAGAAAGAGAGAGTTAAGACCCCCCGGAAGAGAACCATAGGTGCGCGGCTTCGGAATGTGACCAGGAAAGTCTTTTTCAAAAAAACAAGTAAACCAACGAGGGGCCCTCGGTGACCCGAGGCCGACACACATAAAACGATCACCGCGAAGGGTTTCCTCAAAAAGACAATTAGCAAGAAGCACGTCCCATCCCGGGGGGCCCATCGCCCCTCAAAATTAACGGAGGGGTCGGATAGAAATTTATAGAAATGTTACTTTTTTTGTGAAACCCCTAGCCAACGGGCGAGAAGCTCGTCGGTTCGAGGTTCCATTTTCACATTCCGACCTGGGATGTTAAGACTCCTCGACCCACACTGCGAACGCGTCCCGCACCCCCTCCAAGTTTATCAGGAATTTCACCTGAGCTTGCAATAGAGATCGAGCGCGCTGGCGGTCACAATGGTGGTCGACCAGGCGGAGCTTGAACAGCCTCGGCAAACACTTCTCCCCACACCACATTACAAAAATGTGAATGGCTTGACATTACCGAGGCCATCGCCCCCCGCCAAAAATGGTTACTAGCTCTTGGGACTCGCTGCGACGTTACGCGTATCGGCACAAGACCAACCCTCCTTTCCAGTCGCCCGCCACACACCACCAGGGGTGGCAGCGGGACTCACACTCCTTGACAGGCAGTTCACCATATAATCCTCGGCGACCCTCCGCAGGACTTCCTCAGAAGGTCGCGTCGCCGGGAAACCAACCCCCACTCCTCACTGATCCAAGGTAACCAAGGTAACCCCCCCTGCGAGCATCGGTACTGGGCTCAAAGAAGGCAGCGAGCAGTCGGCACCCGTAGGCACCGAGCAACCGTCACCCCCACACGACTTTTCCCGAGACGCTTCAGTGGAACCCTTCCCCCACATAGTACTCTCTGTGGGATTCGGCAGGCCCCCCCGTCCTACTGCACTAAGGGAGTTCCGAGACACACTTTTTTTTGTGGAAGACCACCCACCTTCCCTGTCCTGCCTGCTATCCCCGCCGCGAGTCCTAGTCCCGGCCCGAGTCCCGGCCTTTCTCCCCCTCTTCCTAGTCCCGCCGCGAGTCCCAGTCCCGGAGTTAGTCCCGGGCTTCCTCCCCCTCTTCCTAGTCCCGCCGCGAGTCCCAGTCCCGGAGCGAGTCCCGGACTTCCTCCCCCTCTTCCTAGTCCCGGCGCGAGTCCCAGTCCCGGCGCGAGTCCCAGTCCCGGAGTTAGTCCCGGACTTCCTCCCCCTCTTCCTAGTCCCGCCGCGAGTCCCAGTCCCGGAGCGAGTCCCGGACTTCCTCCCCCTCTTCCTAGTCCCGCCGCGAGTCCCAGTCCCGGAGCGGAGGTCCCGGACTTCTCCCCTCTTCTGGTCCGGCACCCGAGTCAGTCAGCGCGAGTCAGTCCAGGTTGAATACGGACCTCCCCCTGTTCTAGTCCGCCGCGAGGTCCCAGTCCCGGGCGAGTCCCGGTCAGGCGAGTCCCGGACGAGTCGGACTTCCTCTCCCCTCTTCTAGTCCGGCGCGAGACCCAGTCCCGGCGCGAGTCCCAGACTTTCTCTCCCTCTTCCTAGTCCCGCCGCGAGTCCCAGTCCCGGAGCGAGTCCCGGACCTGCTCCCCCTCTTGCTGGTCCCGCCGCAACTCCCGACCTCCTGTCCCGCTCCCTCGCCAAAGTCCCGACTCCTCGCTGGCCGCCCAGTCTTGCGCCTAGGTGGAAACATAAAAATAAAAATTAATAAATTAAATCTAATCTAAGTACTAGTGATTATAATCTAATCTAAGTAATTAATTCACTGAGTGGAAAAACAAAGTAGAATAAGGTGGAAAAAATAAATAAAAATAAATTAATTGAGTAAAAATTTACCATTATTAAAAAATGAGCAAAAATACTAAATTATTTTTGCAGGTGCCATGTGGCACCATTGAAGATGTGGTTGCCACGTGGTAGTCCATGTCATGTCAGAATCCACTACATCATTTTGGAGGTATTTTCATGTGTGTACAATCAATTGGTTGT
>JAWRVF010001950.1:7500-10000 GCA_036785485.1 Physcomitrellopsis africana | reverse complement strand
ACCAAGATAACCCCCCCTGCGAACATCGGTACTGGGCTCAAAGAAGGCAGCGAGCAGTCGGCACGCGTAGGCACCGAGCAACCGTCACCCCCACACGACTTTTCCCGAGACGCTTCAGAGGAACCCTTCCCCCCCATAGTACTCTCTGTGGGATTCGGCAGGCCCCCCCGTCCTACTGCACTAAGGGAGTTCCGAGACACACTTTTTTTTGGGGAAGACCACCCACCTTCCCTGTCCTGCCTGCTATCCCCGCCGCGGGTCCTAGTCCCGGCCCGAGTCCCGGACTTTCTCCCCCTCTTCCTAGTCCCGCCGCGAGTCCCAGTCCCGGAGTTAGCCCCGGACTTCCTCCCCCTCTTCCTAGTCCCGCCGCGAGTCCCAGTCCCGGAGCGAGTCCGGACCCTCCCCTCTTCCCTAGTCCGCCACGGGTCCAGTCCCGGCGCGGTCCCAGTCCCGGGTTAGTCCGGACTTCCTCCCCCTCTTCTGGTCCGCCGCGAGTCGGTCCGGGTTAGTCGGACTTCTCCCCCTCTTCCTAGTCCCGCCGCGAGTCCCAGTCCCGGAGCGAGTCCCGGACTTCCTCCCCCTCTTCCTAGTCCCGGCGCGAGTCCCAGTCCGGGGCAGGTCCTGATCCGAATTCGTCCGGGCTTCCCTCCCCCCTCTTCTGATCCCCCACTTGAGTCCAGTCCCAGGTGAGGTCCCAGTCCCGGGCAGGCTCCCGGAGCAGGTCCCGGACTCTCTCCCTGTTTCCTAAATCCCGCCGCGAGGTCCCAGTCCAGCGCGGGTCCAGACTTTCTCTCCTCTTCCTAGTCCCGCGCGAGTCCCAGTCCAATTCCGGACCTGCTCCCCCTCTTCCTGGTCCCGCCGCGACTCCCGACCTCCTGTCCCGCTCCCTCGCCAAAGTCCCGACTCCTCGCTGGGCGCCCAGTCTTGCGCCTAGGTGGAAACATAAAAATAAAAATTGATAAATTAATCTAATCTAATTAATTAATTCACTGAGTGGAAAAACAAAGTAGAATAAGGTGGAAAAAAAAAATAAAAATAAATTAATTGAGTAAAAATTTACCACTATTAAAAAATGAGCAAAAATACTAAATTATTTTTGCAGGTGCCATGTGGCACCATTGAAGATGTGGTTGCCACGTAGTAGTCCATGTCATGTCAAAATCCACTACATCATTTTGGAGGTATTTTCATGTGTGTACAATCAATTGGTTGTACAAGTGTTAATCACTTGCTAATTAATGAGTTGTACAATTATTAACTACCCACTACCCACTTAATGCCTTCAATCCCTCATCCTCACACTTCACATTCAATTCATTGGTGTGAGTTCTTAAATCTACCCTCCATTTACATACTTCAATTCTGATTTTCAGGGCCCTATATGATGTAAGTGAACCCTAGAGTTCGGATTTAAACATTCTACACCCTATGCAAACCCTAAACCCTAACACCCCAAACCCTAACACACTAAATTTTACATATATATATATATATATATATATATTTGTGAATTCTTATCAATTTTTTTCAAATTTACTTGGAATAAAAAAAACTCTTCCATTATAATCCTGCACAATGTACTACTGACTGTAAAAAAAAATAAAAATACGTATTTAACATTTAGATGATTATTTCTTTATACCGTAATTGTAAATTTAAAATTTGCACATGATTCTTTTTTTCGTTTTTTTTCTAAATGATGTTCATTTCAAGTACATGGGGCTGTTAATAATGTTGAGCAATAAACTGCTTCTTTATTATTTCATAGAGTTGTTCGTAACTGAACTATTTTAATTTTTGGTTATCATTATAAAAGATAAAATTTAACCAATTGAATCAAGTAATTAATGCCACGTCCGATGTCGGATGCCACCTTGGACGTCAGATTTTCATCCGGATGCAAAAATGGATGCAGCACCGGGACTTCCCGGGAGGTCACCCATCCCAGTACTATTCCGGCCCAAAGGCGCTTAACTTGAGAGTTCTGATGGGATCTGGTGTAGTAGCCTTGGTATGACCGCATCACATCAAAAGCTCCCAACCATTACCTCTTTATTCCGAACCCTCCTACTCGCATTGGCTTGCTTGATGAATGGTCCTTGCATTTTCAATGACAAATCTGAAACCCATTGTTCTTCAGATGTTTATGCTTGCTCTCTCGTGTTTGAACTTTTTGTTTTATTATCACAATGCAAAAAAAAAGAAAAAAAAGAAAAGAAAAAAAAGAAAAAAAAAGCGTGTGTACATTTGAATCCTACAAATTGAACATCAAATCCGAAAACCTTGTATTCCATACCCTTAGCTTTGAACCCTAAAGTCTGAGCCCTAAACCCTAAACCCTCATGTTAACTGCTGCTTAGTGGTCTTTAAACCCACTTCTCTACCATCTATACACATTAAAATCCAATCCAGTCATTACTACACACGTGTGTTGTTGGCCCAATTGTAATTGGCAGTTAAATCTACTTGGATTCATTGCCCACATTGGATTCATCAAGAA
>JAWRVF010001949.1:0-31953 GCA_036785485.1 Physcomitrellopsis africana | reverse complement strand
GGAACTAGCTTTGATATCTAAGATGAGAGTAGTCTCGATAAATTGTCATGGACATAGAATATAGACTGAAAGTCTAAACAAGAAGTTCAAGAAGAACTAGCAGGAACTGGATTAATCAGATGAGTACAAAAACCATACTAGAGAGGTGAGCTAGAGCTCCAAGAGATGTGTTGTCGAGACTGAAGAACTCTTCAGCCTCGACTCTAACATATACTCCTACCTAGGAAGTTTTTTAAGCAGCTTCTACCAATTAGGGAGCTTCTCAAGCAACTTCCACCAACTAGGAAGTTTCTTAAGTAGCTTCCACCAACTAAGAAGCTTCTCAAGCAACTTCCACCAACTAGGGAGCTTCTCAAGTAATTTCTATTAACTAGGAAGATGTTAGAAGGCTCTGGAAGATTCTAGAGAGTTCTAGGAATCTTCAAGAATATTCTAGAAGATTGTAATAAGTATGTCCTTGACAACACCATTCCAATTGGTGTATGGGCAAGAAGCAATATTACCAATTGAATTGGAAGTTCCGAGTTTACAAATTGTATTAGATGAATGTTTTGGTGACAAGGAATCCCTCCAATATTAGTTAGGACAATTAGAAAAATTGGATGAAGTTAGGGCTACAGCTCTTTTAACTATGGAAGCTACACAATACTGCCGTAAGAGTTATTATGATAGTAAATTACATCCTAAATCTTTTATGCCCGATGATTTAGTACTTCTTTATGATAGTCGAATTCACAATTTTTTGAAGAAATTTCAAGTCCGTTGGCATGGACCTTATCGAGTAATTGAAGCCTTTCCTAATAGTTCAGTTCAATTGAAAGAGTTTTATAGTACTCATTTCTGCTTAATTAGCGGCGTGTCGTTTACGTCTGTATTTCACGTAAATTTGGAGTCGAGTTTTAATGGAGGAAGAAGGTGTATCTATTCATGATAGCATACCTTTATTAAAGGTGCATGATGGTTAGAAAAGACGGTTGATGGTCAGTTTTGGATCCTAATACGGACTAGTCAGGCAAATCGGGAGTGATGATCTGGTACATTGGATTAAAGATTGTTGCTTTAGATCCCGAGTAAAAGGTTAGGAGTGGGGCACTTAGTGAGAGTTTTTGTTAGCATTTTGTTTTGAGCTTGATTGTCCGAGTGTATGCTTATTGAAGTGTAGAGTGTTCTACAATCAAAGAATAACAATTAGTCCGAGCAAGGAGTACAAAGTCAGCATTATACAATGTCGATGGAACGATCGAAGAAAGCTGCGGACAAAGATGAGAATGTCCAAAATATACGAAGTAAGAATAATTTGCAATTGCCGTCCCTAATGGTGGTCACCAACATGGAGCCAATGAAATTAGAAATCTGTTGGTCTCCACAAAGGTAGAGAGATTTTAGAAATGCACAAATGTATGTGTTTTTATGAGGATCAGATAACTTGCGTCCAATTGATGTAGAACTAGTTGCAGAGTATATAAAAAATTACAACCCAGAGGATGGTTCAAGTGTAGTAAAAGTAAAAATAATTGGGATCGATGAGAGTACCTTACAGAAGGTATTATATTTATCAATAGGTGAGTTAGCGGTAGGCGTCAAAGTATCGAGTGACTTCAGACCGAGAAGTTATTTCAAAGGAGACATGGCGTCCTTTGAGAAGAATCAAGGCTAAAAAGTGGTGGAGGCACTTACTCTAGAGCTTGCAGAGTGGATGCAATTTGTTTAGAAGTGATTAGGCTTGAACCGACATACCACATTCATATCCAAGAGCTTATTATTTACTACAATTGGAACACTTAAAGGCATGGTGTTTAATTGGGCAGCCTTTGTAGCAACCCGTATCTGTACAAAAATGGGAGTTAAGCAAAAAATGGATAAATTCGCTTCTTTGCTATGCTCTAACTATGTGCACTCTGTTATTGCACATACATTAAGTCAACCAGCAGTGGAGAAAAGTATACCTTCCTCAATGTCGCAACATGGTATGCAGAGTTTACTAGTTAGTCCAAGGATAGAGGTGCACAAAATTGGAGAATCAAGTAGATCGCAGGAATTAGAGGCTATCCCGGAGACTACACTAGGGCGGGCTTCAATTCGTGCAGTGATTGAGAGGGTGGCTGAGGCTCCAGTTTTGAACACTAGAATACTGGAAGGAGGGAACCTCACGGAAGTAATACTGGATCAAATTTTCCAATTGTAGCTTACCGTGGATCAGTTGGAAGGAAATCTAAGACAACAATTGGAATCAAGCAAGAAGGAGATAATGGAAAAAAGCTGCCGAATTGTAGAACATGGTCACCTTATTAGGACAAAGACGGAATCCAAGTTGGCATTGGAATGGAAGTTAGCGGAGGAAAAGAAAAATTGGACGAATGATAAAGATTGTATACAAAGAATCTTGAATGGCCAAAAGCAAGAATTAATAAAGAATTATAGGATATGAGATTCGAAATAGGAAGCATTGAAGTAATAATTGTAAGCAAAACGTGAAAAAGCAACAAAATTGGAATAGGAAAAGGTGGAATTGGGAGACCAATACAGAATTGGAATGGATAAGCTGTAGGCAGAAATTAGTGCATTGAAGGGTGAAGTGAAAAAATTGGAGGGCGATTTGGCCAATGTCGTTCGGCCACAGGTATTTGCTCCACCAATTTTGAATATTAGTGAGCTGGAAGAGAAGATGAAGCAACAAGAGCATCATATAGAGGTGAAAAATGCCAAGATTCTACAATTGGAGGCTCAAGTTCGGGAATTGGGAGCGGATAATGAAGATTTATTAGCACTGTTGAAGAGTAATCATGTGGATTTATCGGAGGAGGATGATGACATGCCATTAGAGCCAGACGCAGAGGAACCTCCTACAAAGAATCCAGGTGCATCCCACTCCCAACAGCCAGCTTCATAACAAAAGTTTTTTTTACCAATTCTGTGTTTGTGAGGGCGGTGCAGAGTTAGGAGTGGGGCTATGTAGAATGGGTAGGAATTTTAGGATTTACAATACATAGTTTGTAGGATTAAGAATAGGCACGAAGCCAATGAATGGCCAATTTAAAAAGTAGAATGGATAAGGAAGTTAGAAAAAGTAGTTATCATTGGTTGTATAGCAGTTAAACACACATTGAGATAAGTATAAATTGATTCGGAATGTAGGAATCGAGGCTAGACTGTGATAGTCCTGAGCTAGGGTAAACTTGGTGCTACCTCTTTCTTTTCTTTTGTTAGGCTAAAGTGGAGGATCCAGATTCTATTTCAAAGGATTATACCATATCAATGATGAAATATAGTAATAAAATAAAATATTTTATATATGTGGATGAGTAAGAAATTATAATTGTTTGATGCGTGAGTTCTTTGTGGAGAATTAGACGTTGAAGACTGAATATATCAATGAAGTTTGATTGTGAATGAGATTGTCATGCCATATTGACTGTGAGAGTTTAGCGGTGGAGAATATTAGAAAAATGATTTGTTTTGAGAGATGTTTTGGGTGAGGGTAATTATTTTCAATGATTGGAGAAAGGAGCGGGTGTATGCAATCTATGGAAATGGTACAATATTACCAATTGTTGTTATCAGTTTGAAAGAAGATAGAAGATTACAGTAGGAGAATTGGTGGAGGATTGTGTGACAAAGTTTATCTTTAGTTGCGAAATATCAGAACCAATAGAATGGATGGCAGTATTTTAAAAAAAGCGTGTACATGTGTATTGGACTCTAATGTTCAGAAGGTGGTTAGTTGTGTGACCCTAACAATCTAACTCAATGCGGATAGTCTCTCCCTGTGTTTGAATTCCCTTTTACAGATTTATTCTTCGCAGTATTGGTGGAGTAAGTGAAGCGAACGAGAATAACACTAACTAAGTGGCTAAAATAAATCCTCTCCTTATAATATCTTCTAAAATAACTTCTAGCACTCACACATGTAATAACAATAAATACAAGATATATAATATTTTTACACACTACATGTAAATGTAGTATAACAGCGTTGTTGTAATACGTGCAATTTTGCTTGAGAATGCTCCGAGCACCAGGATCTGGAAGATAAAAAGAAAATACACAATAACAAGATCTTAACAACTCTAATAGAATCCTAAACAATTTCTATTAAACCTTAACACTATTAATCAAACTTTGATCCCATCTTAAAAAAATTACAAAAGAAGAATAAATGAATCATATATTAATCATAAATATATATATATATATATATATATATATATATATATATATATAACATTAAATTTAGAAAATACTAAAATAAAAATCTTAAAACCCTAAGTCATATCTTGTTCAAATCCTAGATCAAATCCTATTCAAACCATAGGTTAAATCCTAAATCAAAACCTAAGCCAAATCCTAAGTCAAATCCTAAGTCAAATCCTAAGTCAAATTTTGGTCAAAACCTAAGTCAAATCCTAAGTCAAATCCTAAGTCAAATTTTGGTCAAAACCTAAGTCAAATCCTAAGTCAAATCCTAAGTCAAATCCTAAGTCAAATCCTATTCAAATCATAGATCAAATCTTAAGTCAAGCTCTGGTCAAATCCTAGTCAAAACCTAAATCAAACCCTAAGTTAAACCCTGTTCAAATCATAGATCAAATCCTAAGTTAAGACCTAAGTCAAATCCTAAGTCAAAATCTAAGTCAAATCCTAAATCAAATTCTAAGTCAAATCCTAGTAAAATCTTAGTCAAATCCTAATCAAAATCTAAATCAAATCCTAAGTCAAATCCTGATCAAATCCTATTCCTATCAAACCCTAAATCTTAAATCAAATCCTATATCAAATTTCTTATCAAACCCTAAATCTTAAATCAAATCCTAAATCAAACCCTAATCCTAAATCAAATCCTAAATCCTAAATCAAATCCTAGTCAAATCCTAAGCCAAATCCTAGGTCAAATCCTATTCAAATCCTAATCCTAATCAAATCCTAAATCTTAAATCAAACCCTAAATCAAATCCTAATCCTAAATCAAATCCTAAATCCTAAACCAAATCCTAGTCAAATCCTAAGTCAAATCCTAGGTCAAATCCTATTCAAATCATAGATCAAATCCTAAGTCAAATCCTAAATCAAAGCCTAAACCAAATCCTAAACAAATCTTAAATCCTAAACCAAATCCTAAACAAATCTTAAACCAAATTCTAACCAATTCAAATCAATCCTAGGAAAAATTAGAACCTGAATATCTATTGATTAGACCATTGATCTTACTTAAAATTCTATACACCTTTCAATCTCTTAGTCAACAACAAGCACAGTAAATTTGAAGGAAATTGAACTTACCAAATGGAAGAAAAATCCTAAAAACTTCTCGGGTGTTGGCCGGCCTCCTTCTCCAACCTTGATGCTGCTCTTCCAGTGTTGATTTCTCCCTTTTTCATCATTCAATCAGTTTCAAATCAATCATGTGGATAGGAAAACAAGTCTACTATCCACACAAACAAAAATTGTTCCAATCCAACTAGCAGATTGCTCAAGATCTCAAAAACCCTAATTGACCTTCAAAACTTAATTTCTGAGACCTTGACCCATTTAAACCTCAATTACGTACAACTAAACTATTAGATTCTATTCAAATTCATAGCACACATTAACAACAACAATATCCAAAAATCCAAAAATTTCCAGCTGTGGATCTACTACAAAACTTTTGAAATTGTCTAAGACATCAATCCTATTTTATTTCACAAAATCCCAAATTGTTGAAATCAACCATGACTTTGCAAAGCTATTACAAAGTCATTTTTTCTCCAAATCACTTGAAATTAACTCCTATACCAAACCTCTCAAGTCCACTCTCTAATCTCAATCTTTGATTTGCAAAAACCTTTTGGATCCGCCGTAGGCACGTGGTTTTGTGCCCCGGGATCTGATTTCGACCCCAGCTTATAACCGGTCCTTTCTAGGTATCTATTTTGAGATTTTTGTGGTAAATTTTTCTGAAACCTCTTCTTAACTCTCTTCTATATATGCCTATATTATTTTATTTCTCAATCTACTTTGTTTTGCCTTACTTATGGCCCTACAAAATAAATAGAAGCTCATTTGTAAAAAGGGCAGCATTAACACTCATTGGTTTTATTCCCTTTTTATTATTATTTATTTTTCTAAGATAATTTGCTACAATATTTTGAACTAAGATCTTCTATAATATACTATTTCTACACTCTTTCACCTAATAGTCACGTTATATCAGGACATCCATCCCCCCTGAACCTGTGCATCCTCCGGTATGCGCCATTATTTTTTTCAATAGATCAATGTATGATGCTCTTCATCTTGGTCAAATTCTTGATCTTTAATTTGTTCCTCTTCTTCTATTTCAATATCCCTCAGTAGATTTTGTTCTTCATCAAAATGTATATATATTCTTTTTTGTCTGAATAACTTGACTCGCTTGCTTGTTATAGGTGTCTTCAATTGTGTTCTATCAAGTTCCCGTAATAAATATGTTCCATTGTCAGAGACTTCTATCACAACTTTTGGTCCAAACCAATGCTTAGAAAATTTCTATAATATACTATGTTGGTTATCCAAACTATTGTCATAGACTAATACCCAATCATCTTCTTCTATCTTCTTAGATTGTAGTCGATGCGTTTTATCAAATCTTTCTTTATTTCTTTTCCTTGCTTCTTTCAACCTTCCTATTGCCACTTCAATATCTTCAAGTTTTCTTTCCAATTGTTGAATCTGTAATGCTAAAAGCTCCTCTCTATTAAAATCATCCTTCCAAGGTAATATTCTCCATGTAGGCACTGTTTCTTCTATTGGCATAATTGGCTTTTGTCCATATATTAATTCAAAAGGCATATAACTAGTCACTATGCTATGAGTTGTACGATCTGCCCATAATGCAAATGGTAGTAGTTTTGGCTATTGATGTACTTTGCCATTGCATGCTTTTACTAACGCCTTAACAATAGATGAATGTCCAAGCTCACTCTTTCCATTACCTTCTGGATTATATGCTGTTGCCAAAGAAAGTTTGATTCCCATTCTTCTAAAGAGTTCTTTTACTTCTTTTGCATCCAATTCACCTCTATCTGCCATGATTTTTCCAATACAACCATAGTGACAAATAATGTCTTTTAAAAGAAATCGACATACACTTTCAATACTCTTTGTTTTTAATGCTTATCCTTCAACCATATTTGATAAATCTTCACGTGCGAGTACCAAATATTTCATTTGTCCAAGTCCCATAGGCATTGCCACTAAATCCACTATCCACTTATAATGTAGTGCTAGAAGATAAGTTGGATGTAATTCATCTCGATGTCGAATGTTAGAATAAAATTGAAAAATTTCACATGATCCTATAAAATCAACCACATCTTTATATATGCCTTTCCACCAATATTTTTCCTTCAATTTAGTAAAAGTTGCCCATATTCCTCTATGCCCTGCCCACAAACTCTTGTGAAACTCCTTGATAATCTTTTGTTGAGCTTCTAAATCACATATCACTCATTGTGGTACTTCTCCTCTTCTCTTTGGATGCTTCCATAAATATCCATCATCTAAAAAATATCCATAGGCTTTCTTACAAATTTTTTTAAATTTTTGATCTGTCCAATCTTCTTATTGCTTTAAAGTACTTAGGTACTTTCCAATATCTTCTCATTCACCTTCATATGAGTCTCTTAAAAATAATTCCAATGGTACAGTCAAACATGCACCTTCTTCTTTTGATAATGCATTAGTATAAAAATTTGCACCCACATCATCTTCTATATCAATCATGTCTTTTTCATCATAATACCTTGCCCTTGATAACATATCTACAACTGAATTATCCCTCCCTACAATGTGTTTAAACTCTAGATTCAAAGATTTGATATATGCTATCCACCTTAACATAGCAATATCAGAAATTGAACAACTTGTAATCATCCCTAGTAAAGACAAACAATCTGTTTCAATAACTACTGATGCAGCAATCAAATACTCCTTTTCATTTTTCATGACAGTTACTACACCCATAATTCTCTTTTAATTTGTGCATATGCTCTTTGTCTAATATTCAAAACCTTTGCTCCAAACCGTATTACATATCTATTCCCTTGTTCATCATCTTGTCCAATTGCCCAACCTATTTCAATTGGACTCACATCAACTATTAATATTACTAGTCTTCCACATTCATAATTCACTTTCTTCAAAGTTGGAGGTGAAGAAAGAAGCTCTTTTAATTTTTCCATTGCTTTTCTTTGTTCTTCTTTCTATTAAAACCTTTTATTCTTCCTTAATAACTCATATAATGGATTTGCCACATATGCAAAATGAGGTATCCATATATGATAGAAAATGCACGCTCCTAAAAATCTTCTCACTTCCGTAGTGTTTGCACATTCTTTCATCTTTTTAATAATATCAATTTTTTCAATATTCGGCTTACGTCCATATGATCCACACATGTGTCCAATAACTAGTATTTCATTTATCCCAAACATAGACTTTGTATCTGATAAGGTCAAGTGTACCTCTTCCAACCGTGATAAAATCTTTTCACAATCACTAATATGATCTGCAACAAATCTTTTTGATCCAATGTCTCATCTTTTTCTTCTTTTGTACATCCTTTAATTGGAACATCATCTAAGAATGGCATAGTCTTTTCTGGTATAAATTCCCTTAATACTTTGTTCATTCTATTCATCATATGAGCTATTGAATTAGTAGCCCCTTGAGGCAATGTACACATTCTTACCAAACCCAATGGAGTCTTCATAGTAATTAAATCTCTATTTTGTAATGCCAATTGAAATTGATCATATCCTGAGTAAAGATCACCTATCGAATAGATTGCTCTTTCTACAAATGCCTCTGCAAATTCATCCACAATTGGACTTGAACCCATATTTCTAATGGTTACTTTATTTACAGGTTGCATATCTTGTATAAATCTCATTGTTCCATTTTTCTTTGGTATCGTAAACCATCGATTTGAGTAAGGCGCTATACACAATTCTAAAATCTCCATTTCAATCTTTTCATTGAATAAGTTTATCAACTTGGATAAATGTGCTCTTGATATTGGAATTGGTCGTAAATTCCATGGTTCATGAGGAACAATAAAAATAACCATAGGTGCTACAATATTTGAATTAACACATCCAATTTCATATGCTTCAATAGGTAATGCCATCTTTGTTAAATTCAGCGGGAGTATGTCTTCTTTTAACCCATTGCAATCTTGCTTTACAATGGTGTGCAATAAAAACCCTCAAGGTCTTCAAAGTTTTCATTTGATAATGGCTTTTCTCTCAGCTTATCACGATTTCTTTCATGATCAGCACAAACAATTAAAAATTGAACTGCTTTCATTCTATCTTGGCTTCTTATTCTTGCATAGGCTGAACTATCATCCATAACCTTTGTTTCCATTCTTGTGGTAGTAATAAATGGTTGTCCCAATATAATTGGATATGTAGATATATCTTGTACAAAGAAATGTTATTCATGATTGACATCTCTTATCATCACCTTTATATTTGGACAAGCTCCATACAATTCTCCCTTTGAATTATTTACTGATCTTATCATCCACCCATATTTAATATCAATTGGCCATTTTTCCTTTCTATATAACTCTTTTGATATCAAGTTGATTTCAGAACCATGATCAATTAATGCTACAATCAACTCTTCTAATTCTCCTAATTTTATTAAAGTTTCCGTTGTAGCTCTTGCCCAAAGACTTCGAGAATAATGACTAGAAGCTTGAGTACTATCTTCTTTGTCTATGAACTTGACTTGTAAAACATCTCCAATCAATCGCATTTCAATTTCTTCATCTTCATCGCTTCCCATTGCCTTTGTACCTTGTATATTTGATGTTATAGTATCACCAATAGATTGTTGTTTTTTTTTTTATTGTATCAATAATAACTTCATGAAATTCTCTTTTTGTAATTCCTAAAATCTCACCAATTGTAAACTCAACCTTTCCACTCAAAATCCGCTCTGCCAATACCTTCTTTAAATCGGTAGCAGCTTCAATATTTGATTGTAATTTATAAGCAGGGGCCTTTTCCTTTTCTTTTATAAAATCTCTTTCCTTTGTAGGAACATTCTCTATTGTCTCTTCATGCATAGGAATTTTCTGTTGTCGTGCTTTTTCTCCTCTTGTAGTCTTTTTTGATGGCCCTTCATTATTCTCATCTCTTTTTCTTTTTTTTTCAATTAATACATCATATTGATTCCTTGCAATATGAGCATGTATCGATAATCCATCTACAAGATCATTCCATCCAATAATTTTTCGAATGTCATTTCCAACACGTTTTAAATCATCTTTGGTAAATTTTCCTCTTTCAGCATAACTCATTGCACTTATCCACAAAGAACTAGATTCTCTTGGAAGTTCAAGATTTATGCTTAAATACTTGCCTCGATTTGCTTCGACCCAATATGTTGATGCTTTATTGCTTGAGATTTTAAATGATTCTTTTGCAAGTGCCTTCATTCCTTCTTTACCAAAGTTTGTCTCCAATTTTTCTTCACTTTCTTTTAAATGTATCATACCATCTTTAAAAAAAATAACTCCTTTGCGTAGCGCCTCTGTAAAATCTTCACACTCCTTTCTTGAATGATCCATGCTATCACATCACATGCACCTATGTACTATACCATCCATTTGTCCAAATTTTTTTCTTGTTGATATCTTTGATGATTGGCCCTTTTCTTCAAGTTTTACAAATTTTATTTGAAAATCTCTCATCCCTTGTATGATTTCATCAATGCCCATTTCTTCTTTCTTTGATGTTGTCATTGAAGGTTGAATCATAGGTGTAGGATGGTTTGTAGGTAATTTTACCTTAGAAGCTTGCAATGGTCTTTGAATACTTATCCGATCTTTTTTTCTTTTTCTTTTTGCAAATGTTCCTATTGCTTCTTCTACTTCTTTCCAATTTGATGTTAGTCCTTCTTCTTCTTCTTTATCTTCAAGTAAAATTTCCAACTTCTCTTGTAGCTCTCTATCAGCCGATTGAAGAAAAAGCTCTACTTTGCTTGGATCTAGTAATAACTTCTCTTTCTTTGATGGATGGGAATATTGCCTTTCAAACTCCCTCAATAATTTTGTCGCTTGAAGATCCTTCATAGGCCTTTTAATCCATTCAAAAACGTCCTTTTTGTAACCCGATCATTGTCTTCAAAAAAATACTCATCCTTTAATGCTTGAAATTTTTTTTCCCATGAACCTCCAGATTGTCCTATAATGGACTTCACATGGCTTCTTATCTCCAGTATAGTAGCTAGTTCAAATAATTGAACCATCTCCTTCTCAGAAACACGCTTCAATTCTATTTTCTTAACATAACATCTTAAATATTTTTTAATATTCTTCCCTTCAAATTCGTCAATCTTGTCCACAACTGCCTATAATGCCTTATTTGCCATACCTTCCTTGTGATCTTTCACCTGTTGTTGTTGCATGAATAAAGCAAATGCTTCAAACATGCTTGCAGAGTTACGATCAAAATACATACCTTGTCCTCCTTTGCTACCTCCACTTGTTGCTCCACTTGCAACTCCACTAGAAGCTCCAATTGATGCACCATCCATAATTCCTCCTTCAACTCTCTTGCCTTCCTTTTCTATAAATCAAATAAATCCAAAAAATTTCCAATAATCTTCCACCTCAAGCTTTTCACGTCGGGTTCACCAAATTATGTCGTAATACATGCAAATTTGCTCGAAAATGCTTTGGATACCACACTGTGGAAGATAAAAGGAAAATACATAATAATAAGATCCTAACAATTCTAATAGAATCTTAAACAATTTCTATTAAACCTTAACACTATTAATCAAATTTTGATCCAATCTTAAAGAAATTACAAAAGAAGAGTAAATGAATCATACATTAATCATAAAAAATAATAATATATAAAATACTAAATTTAGAAAATACTAAAATAGAAATCTTAAAATCTTAAGTCATATCTTGTTCAAATCCTAAGTCAAATCCTATTCAAACCATAGGTTAAACCTTAAATCAAAACCTAAGTCAAATCCTAAGTCAAATCCTAAGTCAAATCCTAAGTCAAACTTTGGTCAAAACCTAAGTCAAATCCTAAGTCAAACTTTGGTCAAAACCTAAGTCAAATCCTAAATCAAACTTTGGTCAAAACCTAAGTCAAATCCTAAGTCAAATCCTAGGTCAAATCCTATTCAAATCATAGATCAAACCTTAAGTCAAGCTCTAGTCAAATCCTAATCAAAACCTAAATCAAATCCTAAGTCAAATCCTATTCAAATCATAAATCAAATCCTAAGTCAAGACCTAAGTCAAATCCTAAGTCAAAATCTAAGTCAAATCCTAAGTCAAACTTTAAATCAAACCCTGGTCAAATCCTAGTCAAATCCTAGTCAAAATCCAAATCAAATCCTAAGTCAAACCCTGATCAAATCCTAACCCTAATCAAATCCTAAATCTTAAATCAAATCCTAAATCAAATTTTAATTCTAAATCAAATCCTAAATCCTAAATCAAATCCTAAATCCTAAATCAAACCCTAGTCAAATCCTAAGCCAAACCCTTGGTCAAACCCTATTCAAATCCTAATCCTAATCAAACCCTAAATCTTAAATCAAACCCTAAATCAAATCCTGAACCCTAAATCAAATCCTAGTCAAATCCTAAGTCAAATCCTAGGTCAAATCTTATTCAAATCATAGATCAAATCCTAAGTCAAATCCTAAATCAAAGCCTAAACCAAACCTTAAACAAACCCTAAATCCTAAACCAAACCCTAAACAAATCTTAAACCAAATTCTAACCAATTCAAATCAACCCTAGGAAAAATTAGAACCTGAATATCTATTGATTAGACCATTGATCTTACTTAAAATTCTATACACCTTTCAATCTCTTAGTCAACAACAAGCACAGTAAATTTGAAGGAAATTGAACTTACCAAATGGAAGAAAAATCCTAAAAACTTCTCGGGTGTTGGCCGGCCTCCTTCTCCAACCTTGATGCTGCTCTTCCAGTGTTGATTTCTCCCTTTTTCATCATTCAATCAGTTTCAAATCAATCATGTGGATAGGAAAACAAGTCTACTATCCACACAAACAAAAATTGTTCCAATCCAACTAGCAGATTGCTCAAGATCTCAAAAACCCTAATTGACCTTCAAAACTTAATTTCTGAGACCTTGACCCATTTAAACCTCAATTACGTACAACTAAACTATTAGATTCTATTCAAATTCATAGCACACATTAACAACAACAATATCCAAAAATCCAAAAATTTCCAGCTGTGGATCTACTACAAAACTTTTGAAATTGTCTAAGACATCAATCCTATTTTATTTCACAAAATCCCAAATTGTTGAAATCAACCATGACTTTGCAAAGCTATTACAAAGTCATTTTTTCTCCAAATCACTTGAAATTAACTCCTATACCAAACCTCTCAAGTCCACTCTCTAATCTCAATCTTTGATTTGCAAAAACCTTTTGGATCCGCCGTAGGCACGTGGTTTTGTGCCCCGGGATCTGATTTCGACCCCAGCTTATAACCGGTCCTTTCTAGGTATCTATTTTGAGATTTTTGTGGTAAATTTTTCTGAAACCTCTTCTTAACTCTCTTCTATATATGCCTATATTATTTTATTTCTCAATCTACTTTGTTTTGCCTTACTTATGGCCCTACAAAATAAATAGAAGCTCATTTGTAAAAAGGGCAGCATTAACACTCATTGGTTTTATTCCCTTTTTATTATTATTTATTTTTCTAAGATAATTTGCTACAATATTTTGAACTAAGATCTTCTATAATATACTATTTCTACACTCTTTCACCTAATAGTCACCTTTCATCACGACAACGTAAGTAAGAAATTTGTTGCGGGACGAGCAAGAATGGAAGCTAAAAAGGAAGCATCGACAGAGTTGGATTAAACCATGGTTGCATGCGTATTGGCACATCCGAGTATATTCAAAACATAAAAGATCTTTAATATTTCAGACATATATATCGTTAAGAAAATTGCCAACAACACTCGCGTGTAATTTGGCAAATAGCCTAGCGTATCTCTTGAGTCCATTAACGGAAAGAGAATGGAGTACAAAAGAATTGGGTACTTTATTGAATATTTTATTGGATACTTTCCCAATAATAAATACAACCAATTCTACCAAGACTAGTTCTTCAGATGGACATGTATTACTTTCCAATAAGGGCCAATTCAGTGTGTTTTAAAATCCATCATTTTCACCTCAACTTCAACTAATAAAATTATTTGCAGATAATAATAGTAAATTATAGAGGCCTAGAAGTCCAAAAAAGACAATTGGAGGAAGCAATATTTATTTTAATAAAGAAGTGAGTAGAACATTGTCACCTTCAATGGCGGCGGGGGGTCCAATAGTACCAATTGCGGTCCAAATGGGTGTGGTGGGTGATCGCACAACTAGAGTAGCTCCATTACCTACCTTTAGGGGTCTGCCAAGAGCCGACCCAAATCAATACTTGTCTCAATTTTATAATGGTAGAATTGAAGATATTTGATTAAAATGGTTGCCAACAACCTTGAAAGACATGGCATTTGAATGACATTATTGCCAACCTGTGGGACAATTTTCTGATTGGGAGGCATTGAAAAATACATTTTTGAGTCATTTTTTACCAATAGGATTCAAAAAACATCTTAGGAAAAGATTAATGAATAGCAAAATGGTACCAAGAGAAGCGGTGCAGTCATATTATGGCCAAGTAGCAGATATCCTTCATAAATGGCCAAATAACCAAATGCCGAATTCGTTTGTTATGTCTATATTAATTAACGTACTATATCCACCAGAATTGAAGATGTTTGTAAAAGAGGTCCAACCTGCGACTGTGACTGCCTCACTTGACCGAGCTAAGGTATGGAAAGAATGTCATTATGACCAATTCTTAACCACAAGAGCCACAATGATTCCATCTCAAGGAGGGTATCAAATGCCAACTTGGAATGAAACAATTGGCAGTTATCTAAGGACAATTGATTATGGTGCAAATCTTAGTACTAATCCACATGGGATAGTAAATACTGTTCCATTGCAGGTTGTACCACCAACAATTGCAATTCCGTATTCTCCATACTCCCAATATCAAAAATCAATATCTATAAAAGAGTTATCTAATGAATTAGTATCTAAGGATCCAAATGAGACTTTGTTGTTAACTTTGACAAAGAAGATGGACAAGTTGGCTATTAATCAGGCAAAAGATAAGGAAAAGAGATATAAATCAATTAATATGCGCCCCAATATTTGGTGCAGTAATTGTAAGGGATAAGGCCATTTGATAACACAATATTCTTCACCACCCCAAATGATTGTACAATGTACATTTTGTAGAGGTAAGCATATAACCACCAATTGTTGGAATTTAAAAAAACAACAATAGTTTGGAAATCAGACCATGATTCAATCAATTTTGTGGAATGTTAATCAAGTTCAGATAGGAAATAGGTTTGGTTGGAATGGGAATCATCCAATTAAACAAAATAAAAGTTTCTTTAATTTTCAAATTCTAAGTATAACCAAGAAGGTGATTCCAATTCTCAAGGTTTTGTGCAAAATCAGTAAGAACACTCCCAATATCCATCCATTCAAAATCCAATTTCAAATCCTACAATACCAACTGGTCGGTCGGGATCCTTTATCCATCCAATCTGGAACAAGCCTAGTTGATATATACTAGTCAAAACGCCCCATGTTCTTGATGGAGGTAGAAGAAGACCACTCCAATGCTATTATTGCAGGCAGATAGGACATTATACTAGTGAATGTCTCAATCCAAGAGCTAATAATGATTATGCTCCAATATGTGGAAATTGTAAGCAATCTGGAAACACTTATCAATAGTGCAATGCTCTATTTAATATTAATAATCAATGGATAAAATCAATGGATATCTTATATAGTATTAATATCGTAATTGCGAGAATCACATATGAAATTGATTATATTATTTTCTGATTACAGAGTTCCACTTTATCATATCCAATTTTATTGGATCGACCGTAGCTATATCAAGCCAAAGCTAGGAATGATTAGGGCCGAGAAACGTTAATTATTGACTTCATTGTTTTACAAATGTATCCAGTTTAATATCATGGAGAGTCTCTAATTATGGGCTCAGAAGCAATATCTCATCATGAAGGCCAATCTTAAGCAGAATATGATGAAATTAACAATGCAATGTAAGTTGGTAAGGGTCCAATTCACATGCAGAAGCAGTACGTGTTATACCAATATGGAAGATTCGGGGAATATTTATGGTATCAAGAGGATACAACAAAATTTGATGATATCATTGTAGACTGGATGAATAATCGCGCAATAAATGAAGTAAGTACATTGGAACTAGAATTGGATAGTTCCAATGAGATGGATCATATAAAGGATTCAAAGTAGGAGATGCAAATCAAACTAGAGGTTGATACGGAACTTGTGTGCCAATCTATTAACTTGGGCTCTAATGAAACACCCCAGATTATCAAAGTATACACTGATATTATAGATATAGAATTAAGAAATTAGAAAGAATTCTTTCTACATCATAAATCTGCTTTTACTTTGTCTTATGTGGATTTAAAAGATATTCCTATCGAAGTTTGTGAATATCAAATTACCTTAGAGGAAGATGCTATACCAGTTCATCAAAGACAACACCGCCTTAATAAAAAATATTCTATTATGGTCAAAGAGGAAATATATAAACTTTTAGACGTGGGCTTCATATATCTAGTCCCGTATAGTGAATGGATTTCACCAATTGTGATGGTGCTGAAGAAGAATGGAAAAATTTGAATCTGTCAAGATTTTCGTAAACTAAACGCGGCTACCAAGAAGGATTATTTTTCTTTACCTTTTACGGATAGTATATTAGACGTAGTAGCTGGACATGAATGTTATTCTTTTTTGGATGGATTTTTGAGTTATAATCAAATAAAAATTATAAAAGAAGACCAGTTGAAGATCACTTTTACTACAGATTGGAGCACATTTGTTTATAAAGTGATGTCATTTGGATTATGTAATGCCCCAACTACATTTCAAAGAATAATGAACCAAGCACTGTAGGATTATTTATAATTATCGATGGAGATATTTTTAGATGATTTTTACACATTCAATACGATAGCAAATCATTTGGAATGTCTTGGTAAATATTTGGACCAATGTGATAAATATGGGATATCCTTGAATTCTGAGAAGTGTCAATTTGACATACCATTCACAAAGCTTTTGGGACACATTGTTTCCTTGGCCGGTATCACTACTGACCCAGATAAAGTAACTCATATATTGGCTTTACCAAAGCCAAAAACAATATCAGGTGTTCGTGATTTCATAGGTCATTTTAGCTATTATAAGTGATTTATTCATTTATTTGCAGTAATATATCAATCGTTAATAAATCTCTTAAAGAAATTACCATTGGATGGATCGAGTCCGATTTGGACTGAGGAATACATAGTTGCGTTTCAGGAATTAAAACAAAAATTGGTGTTAGCACCAATACTTGTTGTACCTTCTTGGACAAAACCATTTCATGTTTATGTTGATGCCTCGAATGTTGCTATTAGATCCATATTAAGCTAGAAAAATGAAAAAGATTTGGATCATGCCATATATTATGCTAGTCAACAATTTGTTGCCGCAGAACAAAATTATACTATGACTGAACGGGAAGCCTTGGACATGATCTATTTTGTATAGAAATTTCGACATTATTTGCTTGGTTATTCATTTGTGTTTCATATCGATCATAATGGTCTTAAGTATATGATTAATAAACCTGAATTGAGTGGACGTATTATTCGATGGATATTACTTCTTCAAGAATTTAATTTTATTATTATTATTTGATTAGAAAAGAAACATGTTAATACGGATCATTTATCTTGCTTGTCTAATATATTAGACAACAAACTTATCAATGATGCATTTTTTGATACAAAATTATTTGTCATTGATGTGATCATCCCAGAATATAGTGAATTGATCCAATATCTGATATTTCAGACATTTCTACCTATATATAGTGAGAAACTTAAGAAACGCCTAATTTTGAAAAGTGCGCCATATACAATGATTAGAGATGCATTGTATAAACAAGAGAGAGATGAAATTCTATGCTGCTATATTTTTCAAAGTGAAGTTCGTACCATATTGGAAGGATATCATTTGGATAGTTGTAGAGGATATTTTGTCGATGATAGCATTGCTTGCAAAGCTTTAATGGTTGAATATTGGTGGCCAACAATGTTTTTGGATACACACCAATATGTTCGACGTTGTAATCCTTGTGAGCGTTGTTGTGAAGTCTTGCTTGAGAATGCTCCAGGCACCTGGCTGTGGAAGATAAAAGAGAAATACGCAATAATAACTAGTCGTAACTTCTCTTAATCAATCTCTAAATAGTCTTTAATCATATCTTAATTACACCCTAGTCAACCTTGACCAAATTAAAAAAAAACCCTAAAATAAATCTTACTAAATCCTAATCAATCCTAACAAATCCTAAAATAAATCCTAACTAATCTTAGTCGAATCCTAACCAAACCCTAAGGAAATCCTAAGGCAGTTTTAGAACCTCAACAACTACCAAATAAATTGTTGATTTTAATTGAAATTTTATACACATCTTATTAATTAAGTTGAAAATAAGCACATTAAATTTGAAGAAGATCTAACTTCACAAAAAGAAGAAAAATCCATAAATTTGCATGAATGACGGCCGGCCTCCTTCTCCAATCTTGATACCAATATTCCAGTATCTAAATCTCCCTTTCACACCATTCATTTGCTTTTAAATTCTCTATGTGCATAGAAAAACAACTCTACTATCCATATACAGAAAGTTCACTCCAATCCAATTGGTAGATTGCTCAAGATCTCAAAAATCCTAACTGATCCTCAAAACTTAATTTCCGAGACCTTGACCCACTTAAACCTTAATTACATACAACTAAATTATTAGATTCAGCTCAAATTTATAGCACACATTAACAACAACAATATCCAAAAATCCACAAATTATCAATTGTGGATTTGCTATAAAACTTTTGAAATTGCCTAAAACATCAACCTTATTTTATTTCACAAAATTCCAAGTTGCTGAAATCAACTCTGACTTTGCAAAGCTATTACAAAATCATTTCTTATCCAAATCACTCCAAATCAACTCCTATGCAAAACCTCTTAAGTCTTCTCTCTAATCCTATCTTTTGATTTGCCAAAAGACTCTTAATTTGCCCTAGGCAACCGTTTTAGTAGCCAAAGATCTGATTTCGACCCTGTCCTACAAATGGCCAATCCTTGGTTATCAATCTAACCTATCCTAGGGATTTTATAGCCCAATCCTACCCTCAACTTAACCCTAATATCAATCATGCTAGTGATTTATCCTTTTTATTATATTTTTACTATTTTATGGCCTTTCTAAGGCAATAAAAGAATTATTACAACCTAGAAGGTAAAATTACTAAGTAATTCTTATCTACTAGCTATTAAGTGAAGAAAATAAACTAAGAGGCTTTCATAAAAACCATGTTAAAATATATTGAATTCTTGTTGAACTAAGATAATAGATTATTAATTGAAAAATCATTTTTAGTCATAGTTTCACCATATAATTGTGTCACAATATGACAACATATTGGTAGACCTATTGGAACTTCTGCCATGCCGTTGGTACGAATTTTGGCTCAAGCACCATTTAAAAAATGGGGTATTGATTTTGTAGGATCAATCACACCGGCCTCACGAAATGGCTATAAAAGATATATTTTAATAGCAATTGATTATGTAACAAAATAGATTGAAGTGGTGACAACAAAAAATGATAATGCTAATATAATAGCTATATTTATATATGAGAACATTATCACTTACTTTGGATGTCCCAAAGAATTGATAAATGATCACGGAACCCATTTTATTAATTACACAATTATGGCTTTGATAGCTAAATACAAGATCAAATATCGGAAGACAATCCCATATCACCCTCAGGCCAATGGATAGACTGAAAAGACCAATGGTATTTTGTGTAAAATTTTAACTACAACGATGTCTGGTGTAGGAACAAACTGGAACATAAAATTATTTGCAGCCTTGTGGGCATATTGTATTGCGTATAAAGTGACTACCAGCTCTACACTATTTCAATTGATGTACGGGCAAGAGGTAATATTATCAATTGAATTGGAAGTTCCGAGTTTAAGAATTTCATTAGATGAACGTCTTGGTGACAAGGAATCCCTTCAATATCAGTTAGCCCAATTAAAAAAATTGGATGAAATTAGGGCTATGGCTCTTTTAACTATGGAAGCTACACAACGCTGTCGTAAAGTAAATACATTTATGTATAGAAATCTTACTTAACTTTTTTTTCATTAAAATTTTATTAAATTCTTTCTTTCTTCTTATCAATCTAAATTTTTTATATAGTTTTGAAAAAAAAATTTCACTTTCTTTCTTTTTTTTTGGCTAAATTTTTATTTTATCTTTAATCTTAACTTTAATTTTAATTTAGCCTTGAAAACTTCTTTTATTTCTTTTATCTTTTTTCCAATTTTAGATTTTAGTAGATTGAAAGTTATATTTGTAGATATAAGGAATTTTGACTTTGAGATTGAATTTAGGATTTTATTAATGATAAATGGAGGTTTAGATGTCAATAGTCGGTTGCCATTAATAGTGCTAACTTAGAGGATTAGATTTGATATTTCTATAACTTTAAACTATTGCTTGTTGACTTGGACTTTGAAGACCTTGGCTACGACTTCTTTGACAAGCTCGGAAGAAAAGAGGATGGAATTTTTTGGCAAGTGTAGAGAAATATGCAAAGAAAATTTCTTCTTGGCATGAGTTTAGGTGGTAGAAATGTATGATTCAGAGCTTAGATAAGAGAGTTATACTCGTTTTTTAACTTAGCCTACTAATATGATATATATTATCACTTTTCTAGATATATTAGGAGTTTTAAGATACTAACAAGAAATCAAGAAGTTGGGTTAGAAACTAGACTTTAAATTAATTATTTTACATCCAAGAATTGATAGAAATAATTCTAGAATGAGTGAGATATGGTTGGTGAAAACCAGCAAACTAAAGTACGATTTTGAAGAAGTTAGATAAATAGAAGGGTTTGCTTTAAGCTAGAACTTGAGTTTCGAGATGAATTTGAAGCTTATTTTTTGTGTACATATTACTTTTATTACAAAGAATCTATGTCTAAAATCTCATATCAATTGAGACTTTGATTAGGGAGAAATGGCAAATTTTGTTCTCAGATGTCTAGGATTTTGACTTTTGAAAGTATCTGATAATGATTTGGTGATACCAGTTGATTGGCAATAAATTTGGATTAGAAATTTTGAATGATGATGATTAAAAATATAAGTTTTATGCTCCCAAACTTTGAGCTTATTTGAACGACTAGATCTCAAAATATGAATTTTGAAGTTTCTAGTTTGGATTTGACTTTCAAAAGTACCTCTCAAGGATTTGGTGATACAAATGGTTTGGCAATGAATTTAGAGCAAAATTTTTGCATGATAATGATCAAAGATGTAAGTTTTATGCTCTTAGATTTTAAGCATATTTGAATGGCTGGATCTCAAAATATGAATTTTCAAGTTTCCAATCTGGTTTTGGCTTTTAAAATCACCTGCTAATATTTTAGTGATATCTGACGATTGATAATGGATTCACGACTCAAATATTTTATGACATTGATCAAAGGTATGAATTATGTTTTACCAAATTTTAAACTTCTTTGAATGATTGGATCTTAAAGTATGAATTTTTAAGTTTCCAATTTGGTTTTGGCTTTTAAAATCATCTACTAATATTTTAGTGATATCTAACAATTGGTAATGAATTCATGGCTCAAAATTTTTGTGACAATGATCAAAGGTATGATTTTTGTATTTCCAAAGTTTGAGCTTATTTAAACAAGTGAATCTAAAAATATGAATTTTCAAGTTTTTAGTTTGGTTTTGACTTATAAAATTACTTGCTAATATTTTGATGATATTTGGTGATTGGTAACGAATACACAGTTGAAATTTTTTGTGAAGATAACTAAAAAAGTAAATTTTCTATTTCCAAATTTTGAACTTATTTAAATGGCTGGATCTAGATTTATAAATTTTCAAGCTTCTGATTTGTTGATTTATTGCACACATGGTTTTGTAACTGCAAAAAAAAAAAAAAAAATTAAGAAGGTTTGTGCATATTGGATCCAATTTGATTGTAAAGAGAGACCTTGTATCTATTTAAAGCGGAATTTTGCCATGACAACGTTGCCGTAAGAATTATTATGATAGTAAATTACGTCCTAAATGTTTTATGCCCAATGAAAAATTGTAAAAGCAACTATTATAAAAAAGCATTGTACAATGTCGATGGAAAGGTCGAAGAGAGCTGCAGTCAGAGAGGAAAATGTTTGAAATGTGAGAAGTAAGAATAACTTGCAATTGCCGTCCTTAGTGGTGATCACCAACATAGAGCCAATGAAGTTGGAAATCTGTTGGTGCCCACAAAGGTAAAGAGATTTTAAAAATGCACAGATGTATGTATTTTTACGAGGGTCAAATAACTTGCCACCAATTGATGTAGAACTGGTGGTAGAGTATATAAAAAATTACGATCTTGAGGATGATTCGAGTATAATAAGAGGGAGAATAATTAGAATTGATGAGAATATCTTACAAAAGATATTACATCTACCAATAGGTGAGTTAGTGGTAGGCGTCAAATTGTCCAGTGGCTTCAGACCAGGAAGCTACTTTAAAGGAGACATGTCGCCATTTGAGAAGAATCAAGGCTGGAAGGTGGCGGAGGCACTTACACCAGAGCTTGTAGAGTGGATGCGGTTCAATCAGAAGTGGTTAGGCTTGAATCGACATACTATATACATGTCCAAGCGCTTATTATTTGCTACAATTGGAATATTTGAAAGCATGGTATTTAATTGGGCAACCTTTGTAGCAACCCGTATCCATGCAAAGGTGGGAGCCAAGCGGAAAACAGATAAATTTGCATCTTTGCCATGCTCCAACTATGTGCACTCCGTTATTGCATATACATTAAATCAAGTAGCAATGGAGAAAATTGAACCTTCCCCAATGTTGCAACAGGGTATACGGAGTTTACCAATTAGTCCAGGGGTAGTGGTGCACAAAATTAGGGAATCAAGTAGATCGTGAGAGCGAGAGGCTATCTCGGAGACTACACCAGGGTAGGTTCCAATTCGTGCAATAATTGAGAGCATGGCTGAGGCTCCAATTTTGAACACCAAAATATTAGAAGGAGAGAACCTTACAGAAGTAATATTGGGTCAAATTTTTCAATTGCACCTTACCGTGAGTCAATTGGAAGGAAATTTAAGACAACAATTGGAATGGAGTAAGAAGGAGATAATGGAGAAAAGCCGTCAAATTGTAGAACATGGTCTTGTTATTAGGGCAAAGACGGAATCCAAGTTGGCATTGGAGCAGAAATTAGCAGAGGAAAAGAAAAATTAGGCAAATGATAAAGATCGCGCTCAAAGAATCCTAAATGGCCAAAAACAAGAATTAATAGAGAATTATAGGACATGGGATTTGGAAAAGGAGGCACTGAAGTATCAGTTGCAAGCAAAACATGAAAAAATAGTGAAATTGAAACAAGAAAAAGAAAAATTGGGAGACTAATACAGAATTGAAATGGATAAGTTGCATATAGAAATTGGTACATTGAAGGATGTAGTGGCAAAATTAGAGGGCAATTTTGCCAATGTCGTTCGACTACAGGTATCTGTTCTACCAATTTTGAGTATTAGTAAGCTACAAGAAAAGATGAAGCAACAAGAGCACCAATTAGAGGTGAAAGACGCTAGAATTCTACAATTGGAGATTCAAGTTCAAGAATTGGGAGCGGATAACGAAGATTTATTAACTTAGTTGAAGAGCAACCATGTGGATTTATTGGAGGAGGATGAGGACGTACCATTAGAACTAGACACTGAAGAACCTCCTACGAAGAATTCAAGAGCATTCCACTCCAGAGAGCCAGCTTCAAAACTAAAAATTCTTTTTACCAATTCTATGTTTATGAGGGCACTGCACAATTAGAAGTAGGGCTATGTAGAATGGGTAGAAATTTTATGATTTACAATATATAATTTGTAGGATTAAGAATAGGCAGTAAGTTGATTAATAGATAGTTTAGAAGGCAGAATGGATAAAGAAGTTAGAAAAAGTAATTATCATCGGTTGTGTAGCAGTTAACATAGTCAAGGTAAGTATAAATTGATTCAGTATGGAGGAGTCGGGGTCAGATTGTGATAGTGCTGAGTTAGGATAAGCTTGGTGCTATTTCTTGTTTTTTTTGTTAGACTGTAGTGGAGAATCCAGATTTCATTCCGATTGATTAAACCATGTCGATCATGGAGTACAGTATTAAAAATAGTAAAGTTATTTCCAGTGATTGAGGAGTGAAGTAGGTGTAAGTAGTCTATTGAGACAGTGTAGCATTGCCGGATGTTGTTATGTGATTGAAGGAAGATAGTAGATTATAGTAGGAGAATTTGTGGAAGATTGGATCAGGAAGTTTATTCTTAATTGCAGAGTAGTAGTATCGATTGAATGGTCGGCATTATTTTTAAGCGTTTACATATGCATTGGATTTTGATGTTCAGAGGCGGTTAGTTGTATGACTCTAATAGTCTAACTCAATGTGGTTAGTCTTTCCCTGTGTTCGAATCTCCCTTTATGGATATACTCTAGGTAGTATTAGTAGAATAAGCAAAACGACAAAACTACAAAGATCTTTAAGAACGACATCCTCTTCCTTGGATTGATGGTAAGATACAACGTATTTGATATCACAACCTTAGAAGAGACTTCCAATATTTGGTGATACTTTTAAAAGTAAAAACTACTCTTAATAGTTTTTCAAATATTTTGTTTGAAGGAAGTTATGAAGGTCTCAACAATGATTAAATAGAAAGGTGGTCCTCTCACCTTGATATGAAATACTATTGATGGCTAAAAAGACCTATTAATTATCTTCAAAGGAAGCAAAGATCAGAATATGTGACAAATATAATTTGGCACATCTTGGACTTTCTCGACACGTAATCACCCCTCTTTATAGAACTTGTCTCTAAAAAAGGAGATAATATCACAATTAAAATTTATTCTAATAATTATCTAATTAATATAGATAGATAGAAATAGATAGAAGTAAATTAATTTGATAATATCTTATAGAATAGCTTTTATAGACATAAGATTTATTTTAGTAATTATTTATTTATTATAAATAAAAAAAATAGATAAAATAAGTTAATTTGATAATATCTTAAAAAGAAGCTTTTTAGAAGCTTCATAGATGCAGAATCACCTTTATACATGTCTATAGGTGATTGGTAGGTTAAAAACTTGGTCAACAAGCTAACCACATATCATACATATTAGTAGCTTGTGGAACAAGCTAACCATGTATCGCACATATTGGTAGCTTACGAAACAAGCCAAGTACGTGGTGCACATGTGAGAAACTTGTCTTATAAGTTTGAGACGTGTCTTATAAATTAGACATGTGTAGAAGGTCTTATAGAATATCGCCATGTAGCTCTTAGATAGATAGTATAAATAGAGACAAGAATAAAGCCTTCTTCACTCTTATCAACTCTTTTCTTCCTTTTAATCTAATTCAAGAATCTCATGTATTTTCTAGTCTTTGACAATAGCCATTCCAGTTTCTTCTTGAATATACATACTTCTTTATTTCTAGCTTATTATTTTCTTTTAACATAATTTTTTACTAATTTATGCATCTATTTTAGTTTGTGTCCTTGACAGATTGACAAGAGTGAAGTTACAATATCAAAGCTTTGTCCCTTTTTGATTAAGAGTGGATTATCCCTTTTTCTTGATAAGACATAAGTATATTAGAAGTTGTGGATTATCCACTTCTAAACTGATATTATTCCTAGAATTTTTTCCTATGTTCTAAAGTGTTTTATTTTATAGTAACAATAGATATTTTTTCCTTTTCTATTCTGGTATCATGGCAAAGTTTGCTGAAATGAAGAATACAGTGGCACAAATATAAGAGCAAATGAGAGAATTAATGCTTGAAATGCATCAACTCAATATACTACCAAAAGAAGTAACAAGATTAGCAGGAAGCAAAGATATAGAGATGATTTGAGCTGCTTCAAGCCATACTACTTCACCTACAATTGAACATCATTCAAGCATCAAAGAACCAAAGATTAATTTGTTGGAGAAGTTTGATGGTACCAGATCTAAGTTTCGAAGATTCATCAATCAAGTACAACTGGTGATTGAACTTCAACCCCAAAGTTATTCAACCTAGGGATCACAAGTCAGGTTTATTAAAACACTATTGTCAAGTACTACTTTATTATGATTTTTGTCCTTTCTTGAATGATATAATTCAATATTGAATAATTTGGAGGCATTTTTAGAAAAGTTTCAATTTATGTATGAAGAATATGATGCAATTCATGTTGCATCCAACAAGATCCGTATCTTACAATAATGCAATCAATCAATGATATCATATGCTTTATAATTTTGATAATTAGCAATTGACATCAAGTGGGATGATCAAGTACTTATTAGCCAATTTTTCTATGGATTATAATATAAAATAAAAAAATTGATGCTCAACTTATCTGATTCTCAGACATTGAATCAAGCAATTGATTTTGCTATGAAGTGTGACAATCAATTTTTTGAATTTTGATCAGAGAGCCGTACAAGGGAGCCCCAGCGTCACTACAATATAATAGAAACATCAACGTCTTCTCAATACATACATTTAGAAGTAGAAGACATGCAAATTGACGCAGTATATTTCAAACCTTTTATTGAATAAGAAAAGATTTGTCATCGTAGTCAAGAAGGATTGTGTTTGTATTGTAGAGAACCTAAGCACACTATTCAATATTATCCAAAAAAATGATGCAACCACAAGATAAAGAATACAATTGTCAAAGAAGATAATATGTCGAAAAACGAGTTTGTCCAGATACAATAAGAATCGTACAATTGGAATCTTATATGATTCCTAATAAAGATCTTATCCTCTCCTCAGAATCTTCTCCTTGTTTTATAATAGATGCCTATTTGGGACCTAAAAGTCACAAAACCTTTGCCTTATTAGATTCAGGAACCTCTGTATGTTTTTTGGATAAAAAATTTGTTAAAAGTTGTAGAATACGTTTGGTACAAAAAACTAAATATGTACATATAGAAGTCATAGATGGTTGCCTATTATCTTTCAAAAATGTTACTCATAAACTCCTTCTTATAAATGTAATAGTAGATGGTCATAATAGTTGTGTAAGCTTTAATATAATTAAATCCCTCTCTAATTTGATCATTTTAGATTTATAATAGCTAGAAAAGTACAATCCTCGAATAGATTGGATTTTCCATAGACTTGACTTTTTTCAAAGCATTAATAAGAGTCCCATGAGTCAAGTAACAAAATATAAGCTTAGTATAATAAAACCCATATTTATAGGCACAAAAGCGTTTATGAATGAAGCAAAAGAAGGATCATCTTTTGCTATTTATGCTACACTCATTTCTGATGGTAGAAGGACTTCAAGTGGCATTCCAAGCCAATATCAAGATTATCAAGATGTTTTTGAGAAGAAAAATATAGACATTCTTCCAAAATATCGTCCACATGATTGCTCAATTGATCTCAAAGAGAGAACTCAGCCTCCATTTGGACCAATCTACAATCTATTCTAGAATAAATTGGCTGAATTTAAGAAATACATTAATGAGAACTTGGCCAAGAATTTCATATGCTATTCAAAATCTCCAACAGAAGCTTCTATCTTGTTTGTAAAGAAGAAAGATGGGTCACTACGGATATGTATAGATTATCAAAGACTCAAAGAAATTTCCATCAAGAATAGGTACCGTCTATCTTTGATATCTGAACTTCTTGATCAATTGAATTAAGCCAAGATCTATACAAAAATAGATCTAAGAAGACCATACAATCTAGTACATATCAAAGAAGGTGATGAATGGAAGATTATATTTTGAACAAGGTATGGACATTTCAAATATAATGTCTATCCAATTACTTGATAGTAATTCTTGATGAAGATTTGATAGTAATATTTTTCAATTACTATCAAATTACCATCAAGAATTTTTCTCAAGTTGCAACTCCACTTATACGCTTAACATGTAAGGACAAACTCGAGTGGAATAAAGAAGCAAAAATATTGTTCGAGGCTTTGAAGACAACTTTTACTTCTGCACCAATCTTGTATCGCATCGACTTTTTTAAAGTATTTTTTATGGAAACAAATGCTTCAGACTTTGTTTTGGGGGCAATATTTTTACAAATGGGAGAAGATGACAAACTCCACCCAGTAGCTTTTCATTCTAGGAAATTTTCAGCAATAGAGATCAATTATAAAATCTATGATTAAGAACTTTTTGTAATTGTGGATTCTTTTCAAGAATGGCATCATTATCTGTAAGGCACTTCTAATCCAGTTATTATTGTCATATTATAATTACTAATAGTATGTAAAAATTAATTAAAACATATAATTTGTTTATGAATCTAGATATGTGTTAGAGTAGTTAGAAAAATTAATAAAAAATGGGTTGATAGAAGAAATTTTATTTTATTTTATTTTTACTTATTTTGATTATAATATTTAAAAATTATAAGATGTAAATAATTAGTATGAAGCCTTGAGAGAAGGTGGGAGCCTAAAGATAAAAATTTAAGCTAGTAGGAGGCTAATTGAAGGAGATGAAAGCAAGGCATGATCAGATGAAGGCAAGGAATGAAAAACTTCATCCCTATTGGTGAAATACTATGCATAATAGACTTTGAGGAGGCTGCCTGCGACCTTAACAAGGATTTTGGCGACTTCAAGGAAAGTATTTGGAGATTAAAAGCTAAGATTGTAAATTTTAGGATTTTAGGTACAATTTTTGTACAAAAATTAGAGGATTTGGAGTTAGGATAAAAAAATTATAGCCATTTGAAGTTAAGGTATCAATTTGAGACATATTGTTATTCTTTTGAGTATAGGAGAAGTTTTATAGGAGCTTTTGGAGATCGAAAAGTGTGGCTAAAATAGCAATTTCAAGATCTATATCTTTTATGAATAAATTATTGGATTTGGAGTTCATATAAAGGAGCTATAGGGCATTGAAGACGGTGCATCTATATCAAAGGCAGTAAGTGAGCGATTTTGTTCATAGTAATGGTTGGAGCAATAACTTGACTTTCCGAACAAATTTTTGACTCAAACTTCTTGGAGAATGTGAAATTTTATGTTGCAAAGCTATACATACAAACTTCGTGGCATTTGAGCTTCCAATTTGTGAGATATGAAGAAATTTGTATGTAGGTATATAAAGACAAGGGTTTGACGCGACTATTAGGATTTTCAAGATATCTCAAGATCTACAATGAGTTTGTTGTTCAAATTTGTTGTAGAGATTGATAAGCATATATCAATATCTCGTGTAAAATTTTACTATGTTTGGATAGTCGGATCAGGAGAGATAAGGTGTTGAAATTTGAAAAATTTTCCACATAAGGATATATAAGGTTTTTAGAGGATTTTACCATATTTTGGATGTTATTGATTATTTGAGGCTTATGTATTTGGTGTAATTTCTCCAAAAAAGAAAATTTATATATAAACTTAGAATTTTTCTTATTTTGAAGCTTGATTGAGAAATTAATGACAACCAGAAGTCCAACATTTTTTTGAGGCAAATTCTCTCTACCATGACACCATGTATACGGATCACAAGAACTTCAAATATTTCATGTCCGCGCACATATTGAATCATTGCTAGGCTCGTTGGAGTATGTCTTTATCAAGATTCAAGTTTATTATCACCTATCGGCTAGAAAAATAACAAGGTTTGTCTAATGTCCTTTCTAGATATTCTTATCTTATACTAAGAGAAGGAGATTTAGCTTTTGATCAATAAAGAACAATCTTTTTCATGCCGGAGCAATTTTATCTTTGAGCAATGAAATCAACATTAACTATTGATTCTACTTTTGTCAAGTAAATCTAATCTAATATGTTCTGAGATCTTCTTATCTATGAGATTAAGAATAATTCATCCAAGTCTCATCATACTTCCAAGTTTGATTTCAAGAACGATTTGTTCTATTTTGAAGGACACCTATATATTCTAGAAGGCGTAGTATGACTACATGCTCTAGAAGCTCGTAACAACCTCCCTATGTCAGGATATTTTAGATATAATAAGACTTTGGAACTAATATCGAGAGATTTTTGGTGGCCTTAGATGTGGAAGGTTATTAAAGAGTTTGGACAATCGTAAGATGTTTGTTCAAGATCAAAAATTCCTCGTCACCAACCTTACACACTTCTCTAACCATTACCTATATCAAAACAACCTTGGTCTTCTATTTCTATAGATTTTATCACGGATCTTCTAAAATCAAGTTCATATGACTCTATATTCGTGATTATAGATTATTTTACCAAGATGGCATATTTTGTACCATGTACAAAATCTATTACAGGTGAAGAAATATCTAAACTCTTCTTTGATAATATCTATTGCTATTATAGACTATCAAGGGATATTACATCAGACAAAGGAACATAATTTATATCAAGGTTTAAGAGGACTCTTTTTAAAATATTGAAGGTGGATATAAAATTATCCTCAGCTTCCCATTCTCAAACTGATAGACAAACAGAACAAGTAAATGAAGTTTTGGAACAATATTTGAGATATATTATCAACTACTATTAAGATGATTGGACAACTCTTTTGCCAATTGTACAGTTTGTTTATAATAATTCGGTATATTCTTCTATTCAATAAACTCCATTCTTTGTAATTTATAATTATTATCCTCAACTTGATATTTTTGACTTTTCAAAAGCTGATAATCCTGTGGCAAAAGATTTGACAAATTGTTTATCAGAGCTACATGCAACAATGAAGGCACAATTAAAGAAAGCTCAAGAATGAAAAATAATCAATATAGATGTCTATTGCAAGGAACAACCTCAATTCCACATGGGCAATAAAGTATGGTTATTTCGTCATAATATCAAGACTATTTGTCCTTGCATTAAGCTAAATTACCGTAGGCTTGGACCTTTTATGATTTGGAAACAAATCAATCTAGTTGCTTATTGATTATGCTTATTAAAATCTATAAAGATCCATCATGTATTCTACGTGTCACTATTGAGCCATACAAGATAGTGGATATACAATGAAGAAGAAAAATGCCACCATTGTCGTGTTATGATTTGGCTATCATGTTAAAAAATTATACATATATATTTAATGTATAAATTACTATACACTTATGTGAAAGCTATAACAGTGGATTTCATTGGTTACAAGATGAGATTAGGTTATTAGTTTAGAAAGAATCTATTTAATAGGGCTATTAATGAGATTTATACAACCTTATTTTTTTTTTGGTAGTGATTTTGAGGTTGATTTATATTGACAATAACTTATATATATCTTAAGTCACCTTTGTTAGACATTTGTGACCCTTAAAATCTTGGTTTACTTCTTTTATTTAGTGCTTAAAGCATGAAGTATGTAAATCTTATAAGAAGAAGGATTAGAAAAAGTTTTTTAGTATAAAAAGGGTAGTTTGGCCATCCATGTGGATGGATAGAGGTGGATGATAGAAATCTCTATTCTAATTGGCCAAAAATCATGCCCAATGGGCTTCAAGGAGGCTGCCCAAGGATTTATTAGAGATTAAGATTTGTTTTAGAGGCTAAGATTAGCAAGTTTGGATTTTTGGATATGGTTTTGATGCAAATCTTGCATAGTTTGGACTTTTTATGAAAGAATTATAGGTGCTCAAAGTTAGGAGGTTGAAATTCTACCTATTGTCACT
>JAWRVF010001948.1:0-31971 GCA_036785485.1 Physcomitrellopsis africana | reverse complement strand
TCAAACCCTATTTAAACCATAGATCAAACCCTAAGTCAAACTCTAAGTCAAATCCTAAGACAAATCCTAAGTCAAACCCTGGTCAAGACCTAAATCAAATCTTAAATCAAACCCTAATTAAACCTTAGTCAAATCCTAAGTCAAACCCCAAATCTTAAATCAAATCCTAAATCCTAAAACAAATCCTAAATAAACCCTAAATCCTAAACTAAATCCTAAATAAATCCTAAATCCTAAACCAAATCCTAAACAAATCTTAAAACAAAATCTTACTAATTCAAATCAACTCTAGAGAAAATTAGAACCTCAATATTTGTTGATTAGACCGTTGATCTTACTTAAAACTTTGTATACCTTTCAATCTCTTAGTCAGCAACAAGCACAGCAAATTTGAAAGAAATCGAACTTACCAAATGAAAGAAAAATCCTAAAACCTTCTTGGGCATTGGCCGGCCTCCTTCTCCAATCTTGATGCTGATCTTTCAGTGTTGATTTCTTCCTTCTTTACTATTCAATCAGTTTTAAATCATCCATGTATATAGGAAAACAAGTCTACTATCCACACAAACAAAAATTACTCCAATCCAACAAGCAGATTGCTCAAGATCTCAAAAACCTTGACTAACCCTCAAAACTTAATTTCTGAGACCATGACCCACTTAAACCCCAATTACATACAACTAAACCATTAGATTCAACTCAAATTTATAGCACACATTAACAACAACAATACCCAAAAACCAACAAATTTTTAGCCATGGATCTGCTACAAAACTTTTGGAATTGCCTAAGACATCAATCCTATTTTATTTTACAAAATCCCAAGTTGCCGAAAACAAGCCTAATTTTGCAAAGCTATTACAAAGTCATTTCTTCTCCAAATCACTCAAAACCAACTTGAATACCAAACCTCTCAAGTTCACTCTCTAATCCTAATCTCCGATCTGCAAAAGCTCTCCGGATCCGCCGTAGGAACGCGGTTTTGTGCCTTAGGGTCTGATTTTGACCCCAGCTCATAACCGGTCTTTTCCGGGTATCTATTTCAAAATTTTTGTAGTAAATTTTTCTGAAACCTATTCTTAATTCCCTCCTATATATGCCTATATCATTTTATTTTCCAATCTACTTTGTTTTGCCTTACTTATGGTCCTACAAAGTAAATAGAAGCTCATTTGTAAAAAAGGGAGCATTAACACTCATTAGTTTTATTCCCTTTTTACTATTATCTATTTTTTTAAGATAATTTTCTACAATATTTTGAATTAAGATCTTTTATAATATACTATTTCCACACTCTTTCACCTAATAATTGCATTACATCACGACAACGGGGAAATAAGGGTTTTAAAGCATTTATTATGTTTTGAGTGATTTGAGGAAATAAGGTTTGTGTATTAGATGTAATAGTCTTATGGAAGAGACTTTATATAAATTTAGGGGTTTCTATTATATTTTGATCTTGGTTGAGTAATTAGTAGTAGCCAGAAGTCCAACACTTTCTTGAGACAAATTCTCTCTACCACAACAATATGTTTGGTATCACGACCTTAGACTCCCAATATTTGGTGATACTTTTAGAGGTAGAAACTACTCTTGATGGTATTCCAAATATTTTCTTTGAAAAAAGTTATGGAAGCCTTAACAATAATCAAATAACAAGGTGGTCCTCTTGTTCTGGTATGGGATACTATCGATGGCTAAAAGGACCTATCAACTACCTTCAAAGAGAACAAAGATCAGAATATGTTGCCAGCACAATTCAACGTATCTTGGACTTCCTTAATATGTAATCATCACTTTTAGTGGAACTCATTCCTAAAAGGGGGGATAATATCATGGACATAAGATTTATTTGAGTAATTATTTAATTAATATATATTAATAGAAGTAGATAAAATAAATTAATTTGATAATATCTTAGAAAATAGCTTTCTAGAAGCTTTATAGATACAAAATCACCTTTATATATGTCTATAGGTGATTGGTAGGTTAGAAACTTGGTCAACAAGCTAGCCACGTGTTGTACATATTGGTAACTTGTGGAACAAACTAACCATGTGTTGCACATATTAGTAGCTTGCAGAACAAGCCAAATACGTGGCGTACATGTAAAAAACTTGTCTTGCAAGTTTGATATGTATCTTGTAAATTAGATACATATAGGAGGTCTTATAGAATACCACCACACATCTCTTAAATAGATAGTATAAATAGAGATAAGAATGAAGCCTTCTTTATTCTTGTCAATTTCTTTCTTGCTTCTAGTATAATTCAATAGTTTCATGTATTTTCTAGTCTTTGGCAATAGTCATTCCAATTTCTTCTAAACTATACATATTTCTTTATTTCTATCTTGTTATTTTCCTTTGATATAGTTTTTATTAATTTATGTATCTATTTTTAGTTTGTATCTTTGATAATATAAGATTAAAAAGATACTTGATTCATAATGAAGATGGAATAAATTGAAATATCTTATTTATTGGCAAGGCTATGATATTAATGAGCGCATATGAAAATTGGTCAAAAATCTTGCCAATGCACCTCAAAAGGTATAGGAATTTCATCAATTCCATCACCACAAATCCAAACGTTTTTAATGATAATTTTTTGATAAAGATTGGATTTAAGGAATACTCATAAGAAAAAGAGAATTAAACTAAAGCCTTCATGAGTATATAGTCATTTATTCTAAGATAGAATAAAGTGATAGAAGAAAGTCAGTCACCATGTCAAACCTTCAAACATAGAGACAACAAGATTCAGAAGATTTATTTGCTATAGAAGCTTTTAAGAAACTAGTACAGTTTTCACAGCCTTCAATTGAGCAAAGTGAAGACAATACATTTTAGTGCCAAGTACAACCTAGGTTAGAGCCATTAGGAGTAAGACCTAACTATATAAGCTTCTATTCTAATACTTTAGCTTTAGAGATATTGCTTGAGTTTAGAAAGAGATCTTGTTTGGAAGATGTTTTAAAAGCCATAATAAAGATCAGATCTTTGGATGGAATGTTTTAACAATGGAAGTACTAGCTCAAGGCTATAAGTAATTTTTTTGAAGAATAATAGAACTTATTATCTAAAAATAAAAAATAAAAAATATATCTTTTATAATATAATATATTTTTAATTTTTTATATATATAAAAAGATTTTTAGAGGTATGAGCTCCTCTTAGAACTTATTGCTAGTGAAGAGGGTGATGTTAGGATATACACTTCGAAAGTTTATAGAATCTTTTAGAACATTCTAAAAGTTCCTGAGTTAATAAAAGTCAGTTGAGAAGCTTCCTAATTAATGAAAGTAGCTCGAGAAGCTTTGTAGTTAGTAAAAGGAGCTTAAAAAGCTTCCTAGTTGATAGAAGCTGCTTGATAGTTGCTTCTTAGTTTAATAGAAGTTATTCAAAAAGCATCCTAAATAGGAATATATATGAGAGTCAAGGCTAAAGAGTTCTTCAATCTTAATAATGCATCTCTTGGAGTTTTAGCTCACCTTCTTAATAATATTCATGTACACATCTAATTAATGTACACATTTGATTAACTTAAAACTTCTTATCTAATTTAAATATCTTGCTCTATATTCTCATATCTTTGATAAAAAGATGCAAATGATAGAAAGTCAACAATGGGCTATATATTTTTTATTGGAGTGGGAGCAATTTCATGGAATTATAAGAGACAACCAACAATTATAAGGTCCAAAATAGAAATAAAATATATAGTAATAAGCCATGAAGCAATGGAGCAATTTGGTTTAAATTAATTTTAAAAGATATTAAATTATGCAATTAGAAGTAATTCCAATAAAATGTGATTATTAAGGATGCCTTATTTTTACAAAGAATCTAAAGTATTATTCAAGAATCAAGCATATTGACATTCAATGTTATTTTATATGAGTGAAGATTAAAATGGGAGTAATTGACATGAAATATTATACTACAAAAAATATCCTTATTAATTTATTGACAAAGGCATTAATGAAAGATAGGCATCATATATTGACAAAAGCATTAGATTTAAAAGCCTTTGACTAATAGCAAAGTGGGAGTGTTGAAATAAATAGATAGTAATAAAAGTAAAATAAGTTACCAAGTGAAGGATATTATCTTAAGTAAGTTGCTAATAATCAGAGGATTGTCTCTTAATAAGTAGAAAGGCCATCTTATAAATTAAAGATAAGATCAAGGGCTAAGAGATAAGGTCAAGAAGCTAAAAGATATCTTAAAAAATATCTAAAGATTAAGTAAGAATATAAAGTATATGCATAGGATATACTTGAGATAGATGAGATGTCAAAAGATCTTATATATATATTGAATATATTAAAAATCTATCCTCATAAAAGATAAGATATCAAAAGATATATTTGGTATATTATTTGATGAATATAAAAGTCAAAAGATAGAAGTTATCTATTAGGACAGCAACCACCACCTATAAATAATGGCTGTTAGAAAGATATCTTATTCCACATGTTTTTTTGTATGCAACCTTATTGATGCTAAATATTATGACTTCTAATTTTTCTTTCTTTAATACTAATAGTCAAAGGATTTGCTCTTAGAATGTGGAAGGACTATCCTATAGATGAACCACAAGACAATGGCCTTGAGAGTAAGTAAGAGTATAAAAAATATGCCAAAAAATATCTTAATGCTAGGTGAGATGCAAAGGGGTGTCTTAATGGTAGGTTTGATGAATATAAGAGTAAAAAGATGGAAGTTTTTCATTAGGATAGCAACCACCATCTATAAATGAAGGAAATTGGAAGTGAGAATTATCTTACTCCTTACTTCATTTTGTGTGCAATTCTTGTTGATGCTAAGTATTAGAACTTTTTAATTCTTTTTCTTCAGTATGTTATAAGTCCACTTATAATTTCTTGTAAATTTTAAAGTTCTATGAAGTCTTTGTGTTTGAAAAAAAAAAAATTATTTTGTTGTTGCTGATGTTAGGATTTAAAAACTCCTAACTTTCATCTTTAGATCTAATTCTAGATCTTATATTGATCTTACTTATTATTAAGTATATTTTGAATTTTGAATTCGTTTTATATCTTAAAATGATGTTTATAAGATATTAATATTATATTTTTGTATTGAATTAGATCTTTGATAGACTAACTTTGTAGTTTCATGTATTAAAGAATCTTAAGCTTCTTAAAAGATCTATTATAGTGTTGAGAGATGATTTATAAGCATAGAAGTGATCTTGGAGTAGCAAATCTAATGTGAGTCACTTGTATAGTTCATTATACTTGTAAGAAGTCTTAGAAGTGAAGTTAAAAGTGATTTGAGAGTGAAACCACTTGTTTATTTACAAAGAAGGTATTTTGGGATTTTAATGCAACAATATCTTATTGTTGATTTTGAGAGCTTATAGACTCCTTTTCTTAAATTTTTTTTGATACATCTCTTTCTTAGATATAGTTTCAAGTGAAGGTGAGGGCTTGAAGATTATTGAAAAATTTTAAAGAGAGAATTTCTATTATTGGAAGAAAAAAATGGAGCTTTTATTGAATTCTTTAGATCTTTAGAATATTGTAGATGAAAGTGAAGACCTTTTAAGCTTAGATCCTAATATTAAAGAAAAAAACTTTAAATATCAAGAAAAAAAGGCTTTTGATATGATTGCTATTAATTTATATGAAACAAATTTTTTTTACATCATTTCTTGTTATGAATCAATGGAAGCATAAAAGACTTTTTGCAATATTTATGAGAGCAAGAACCTTTCTAACATTCTATAGCCAAGGTGAAAGTTTGTAATAGTAAGGATGGAAGAAAGTGATGATTTCATAACTCATGTCAACAAGATAAAGGCTCTTACAAATGAATTAGCAATTATTGACAAGCCTTTAGGTGATGGTGATATTGTCATGACCTAATTTATAAGCCTTTCAAAATCTTACAATCACCTAATTGTATCATTGAATTCCATTAAGATCAAAGAATTCACATTGGACTATATTATGGTAAAACTTGCCTATGAAGTGACCAAAAGGAAAGAAAATGAATATCAAAGTAAAGATTCAATTTTCTTTTGAAGATAAGACAAAGATAGCTATTTTAATCAATATAAAAATATAAAAAGTAATGTAAGAACTTCCTTCAGTTGTAAAAAATCAGATCACTTTGCACGAAGTTATTACAAGGCCAAAAAAAAAGATAGAGAAAATGCTAACAATGCATGTGACAAATATGGAGGAAATAATTATACATTCATGACAAGTGAAGGTACTTCTATGATTGCCATGTCTAAGTAGATTGTTAATTTGGATTGCACCAAGCATATGACTCCATATAAGTGTTCATTTAACACTTAAGAAGAAATTTCGACAACAAGAGTTTAGTTAGAAGATAATGATATGATATAAGCAATTGGAATGGACTCTATAGTTGTAGAAATTGTTGTGAAAGACAAAACCAAGAGGATTTGATTGAAGGAAGTATTATATATACTCAAAATGAAAAAAAATCTTTTTTCGGTGACCAAACTTATTTCACATGGTTGTAAGGTGCAATTTGACAAGAATGGATGTTTTATAAAGACGTTATCATATAATAATACAACCATTAGGTGAAAGAAGAAGGAATGATTATATTATAGAAGAATCTAAATGCTAATATTTTAATAAATTATCTTAGAAATATAGATAATAGATAAGGAGGTAATAAATATTAAATTTTTTTAATGCTACCTTCTTATAGAAGAAACTTCTATTTACTTTGTAGGAGCATAAATGAACCAAATCAAAATAAATGAGATAAATATTTGATATAGAAATCTTAAAAAAGAATTAAAAATAGATTTTAATAAAATTTATTTCAAAATTCTAAGAAGTGATACCCTAAGAACCATGTTCAAGATATTGAAGGTAGATATAAAACTATCTTCACCCTTCTATCCTCAAACAGATGGTCAAACGGAATGAGTGAACTAAGTCTTGGAGCAATATTTGAAGTGTACCATCAATTACCATCAAGACAATTGGACAACTCTTTTGCCATTAGCAGAGTTTGCTTATAATAATTTGGTACATTCTTCTATTCAACAAACATCTTTCTTTGCCAATTATGGTTATCACCCACGACTTGATATTTTTGACTTTTCAAAAGCTGATAATCCTGCGGCAAAAGATTTGGCAAATATAATCCGGCGCATCTTAGACTTCCTCAACATCTAACCACCGCTCCTCGTCAAACTCGTGCTTAAAAAGAGGGGTAATGTCACGGACATATACATAGTTACCTATATAATTAAATAGAATTAGATAAAAATAGATAAAAGTAGGTTAATTTTATAATATCTTCTAGAAAAACTTCTTGGAAGCTTCATAGACGCTGCTTTGACCGTATAGGTGTCCATAGTTGATTTCTTGGTTAGAAACTTGGTCAACAAGTTAACCATGTGCCACACATGTTAATAGCTTGTTCTTCAAGCTAACTACGTGGCATACATGAAAAAAACTTGCCTTGCAAGCTAAGGCAAATGGCCTTCAAAGTCAACACATATTGGAGGTCTTATAGAACATCGCCACGTAGCTTCTAGTTAGATAGTATATATAGAGACAAGAGTGAAGCCTTCTTCACTCTTGTCAATTCCTTTCTTGCTTTTAAAAGGATTTGCAATTTTAATGAGGAAGGAGTAGGTGCTTGAAGTTAGGGAGTACAAATTGTACCTACTGTCACTCTTTTGAGGATTTGAGGAGTTGTATATAAGCTTTTGGAAATCGACAAGTGCGGCTAGAGAGATGATTTTAAGCTCTATATTTGATGTAGACAAATTACTACATTTAAAGTCTTGAAGAAGGAGATATTAGGAGTCAAAGACAGCAAATCAAATTCCAAGGCATTAAGTAGGTTGTTTTATTGATAGTGATGGGATTTGCCATATTTTGAGTTTCTAGATGAATTTTTATCTAAAACTTTTTCAAAACCTGTATTATTATATTAAAAAACTACATATCAAAGTTTTATAGCATTTGGACTATTAAATTATGAGATATGAAGAATTTAATACACAGGTATTTATAAACAAGGGTTTGAAGCTACTGCTAGGATTTTGGCAATATCTAAAGATCAGTAAAGAATCAATCCTTGAAATTTGTGGTAGTAATTGTAAAGACTACATTAGTATTTCATATAAATTTTGAGTGGATTTCAACAGTTAGATTAAAATTTATAAATTAATAAAGTTTAAAAAAAATTCCCTTCCTACAGTGTTATAATACGTGCAATTTTGCTCGAGAATGCTCCGGGCATCTAGTTGTGGAAGATAAAGAGGAAATACACAATAATAAGATCCTAATTCTAATAGAATCCTAAACAACTTCTATTAAATCTTAACAATATTAATCAAACTTTGATTCAATCTTAAAAAAATTACAAAAGAAGAGTAAATGAATCATACATTAATCATAAAAGAAAATAATATATAAAATAATAAATATAAGAATACTAAAAATAGAAATCTTAAAATCCTAAGTCATACCTTGGTCAAATCCTAGTCAAACCATAGTCAAAATCTAAATCAAACCTTAAGTCAAATCCTAGATCAAATCCTATTTAAACCATAGATCAAACCCTAAGTCAAACTCTAAGTCAAATCCTAGATCAAACCCTATTTAAACCATAGATCAAACCCTAAGTCAAACTCTAAGTCAAATCCTAAGTCAAATCCTAAGTCAAACCCTGGTCAAGACCTAAATCAAATCTTAAATCAAACCCTAATTAAACCTTAGTCAAATCCTAAGTCAAACCCCAAATCTTAAATCAAATCCTAAATCCTAAAACAAATCCTAAATAAACCCTAAATCCTAAACTAAATCCTAAATAAATCCTAAATCCTAAACCAAATCCTAAACAAATCTTAAAACAAAATCTTACTAATTCAAATCAACTCTAGAGAAAATTAGAACCTCAATATTTGTTGATTAGACCGTTGATCTTACTTAAAACTTTGTATACCTTTCAATCTCTTAGTCAGCAACAAGCACAGCAAATTTGAAAGAAATCGAACTTACCAAATGAAAGAAAAATCCTAAAACCTTCTTGGGCATTGGCCGGCCTCCTTCTCCAATCTTGATGCTGATCTTTCAGTGTTGATTTCTTCCTTCTTTACTATTCAATCAGTTTTAAATCATCCATGTATATAGGAAAACAAGTCTACTATCCACACAAACAAAAATTACTCCAATCCAACAAGCAGATTGCTCAAGATCTCAAAAACCTTGACTAACCCTCAAAACTTAATTTCTGAGACCATGACCCACTTAAACCCCAATTACATACAACTAAACCATTAGATTCAACTCAAATTTATAGCACACATTAACAACAACAATACCCAAAAACCAACAAATTTTTAGCCAACTAAAGCCAACTACCATAGATTTGAGCTGCTTCATGCTTTTGGCATTCAAATGACTAAGGCGTCGATGCAAAATTCCAAACTTGTCTTCATCTTTTGGAAATTCAGCAAATGCTGCTACTTCAACTCCATTCACCTTCTTACAATTGAGAATGTAAAGGTTGCCATCTCTAAAGCCCTTTAAAACATTATCTCCATCCAATGTCTTCACAAAACATCCATTCATATCAAATTGAACCTTACAACCACTTGACACAAGTTTGCTCACCGAAAGAAGATTCTTCTTCATCTTTGGCACATGTAGGACTTCTTTCAATCTGATCCTCTTGGTTTCATTCTTCACAACAATCTCCACCACAATGGAGCCAATTCCAATAGCTTGTACCATGCCATTGTCTCCTAACCAAACATTTGTTACTGGAATTTCTTCATAAGTGTTAAAAGAACACTTGTATGGAGTCATGTGCTTGGTAGCACCTGAATCAATAATCCACTTAGACATGGTAGCCATAGAAGTGCCTTCACTTGCCATGAATGCAAAGTCATCTCCTCCAAATTCATCATGTGCATTGTTAGCATTCTCTCTGTCTCCTTTCTTGGCCTTGTAGCAATTTCTTGCAAAATGACCTGATTTTCCGCAAATGAAGCAAGTTTTCACGTTACTCCTTCCATTGTCACGTTGGTTTGAATAGGTACCTTTACCTTGTCTTGAGAAGAGAGCCGAGTCTTCACTTTGATGCTCCTTTTCTTTCCTTTTGGTCACTTCATGTGCAAGTCTTGCCGTCACATAGTCCATTGTAAGCTCCTTCAACTTGATGGACTCCAATGCTACTATAAGATAGTTATAAGACTCCGGAAGGCTCATGAGCAAGGTCATGACAATATCACCATCTTCTAAAGGTTTGTCAACAATAGCTAGTTGATTTGCAAGAGCCTTTACCTTGTTGACGTGAGCCATAAGGTCTTCACCTTCTTCCATCTTGCAAGTGAAGAATTTCCTCCTTGTAAAAAGGATGTTGGACAAGTTCTTGCTCTCATAAATGTTGCAAAGAGTCTTCCATGCTTCCGCTGGTCCTTTGCAATGGATAATGTGTGAAAAGTTGGCTTCATCCACATTTGTGGCAATCATGCCAAAAGCCTTCTTTTCACGTCTTTTAAAGTCCTTCTTCTCCTTAATACTTGCATCTATGCATGGAGGGTCTTCACTTTCATCTACAATGTCCCAAAGGTCCAAAGATGCCAACAAAAGCTCCATTTTCACCTTCCAGTGATAGAAATTGTCACCTCTAAACTTCTCAATCACTCTCAAACCTTCACCCTCACTAGAAGCCATTTCTAAGAAGTAGTGTATCAAAGAATATTGAGAAAAGAAGTTCCTATGTGATCTAAAATTACAAATTTGCACTAGCAGAAACTCAGAATATCCTCTTGTGAACAAAAGAGTGATTTCTCGATCAAAGCACTCTTAAGTGATCTTCTAAAGCTTCTAATCAGTATATGCACTCTTATGAACCTTTCAATCAAGTTTTTTCACTCTTTCAACTCACTATTTAATGAAATGCAGAAGGTTAATGAAACAGTTTCAATAACACATAAAGACACTATCAAGGTCTTTCACAATGGTCTTAAATTCACTATCCAAGGAGATAAGAACCCACAAAGCAATGTTAGAGATCTCTAAGCTTACAAATCAGAACCTCCTCTTGTCATAACATAAGCTAAGATCATACAAACTCTAACATTAGCAAACACCATAAGACCTATTCCACACAATAACAAAGACTTCATAAAACTTCTAAAACTCACAAGCAAATGTGAGTGGGTCCATACCCTGTTAAAGTACTAGAAGTTAGAAGCCACAACACTTAGCATCAGCAAGGTTGCACACAAAGAGAAGTGCGGAATGAGATAGCTCTCACTTCCAACACCCTTTACTTATATGTGGAGTTCACATCCAAAGTACATAGGCTTCATCTACATTCATCTAAAAGCCAGCCGCCACTCGAGACCCTAAACCTAGCCGCCTATCAAGACCTTAAACCTAACCGCCTGTCGAGACCCTAGCCGCCACTTAATTCCTAGTTGACTTTTGATTATTAGAAATTTACTATGCTTAAACTCCAAGTAACTCTTTCTTAATTTTTAACAAAAGACACTATCAAGGTCTTTCACAATGGTCTTAAACTCACTATCCAAGGAAATAAGAACCTACAAAGCAATGTTAGAGATCTCTTAGCTTACAAATTAGAACCTCCTCTTGTCATAACATAAGCTAAGATCATACAAACTCTAACATTAGCAAACATCATAAGACCTATTCCGCACAACAACAAAGACTTCATAAAACTTCTAAAACTCATAAGCAAATGTGAGTGGGCCCATAACCTGTTAAAGAATTAGAAGTTAGAAGCCACAACACTTAGCATCAGCAAGGTTGCACACAAAGAGAAGTGCGGAATGAGATGGCTTTCACTTCCAACACCCTTTACTTATAAGTGGAGTTTACATCCAATATGCATAGGCTTCATCTACATTCATCTAAAGCCAGCCGCCACTCGAGACCCTAAACCTAGCCGCCTAACAAGACCCTAAATCCAGCCGCCTGTCAAGACCTTGAAGCTAATACCTGTCGAGACCCTAGCCGCCATTTAATCCCTAATTGACTTTTGATTATTAGAAACTTACTATAGTTAAACTCTATATTGTAATAATCCAAGTAACTCTTTCTTGAACTTTAACACATTCCACACATCTCTTATATGCAACTTTGCTAATTTTTACTTACTTGCGTTATACTTTGTTGTGTTTCTTTAATAATTATATCCATTACTTGGTAACTTATTCTACTTTTATTATTACTTATTTATCGCAACAAACCTTCTATCATTTGCATGTCCTATCCAATCCAAATCACAATAATCATACAAAGTAGTGTTATCACTTCCAAAGTATAATTTGAAGTCTAATGTGCCTTTCAAGTACCTCATGATCCTCTTGAAGGTTGCCCAATGGATTGGTCCAGCTTTTGACATGTGTTGACTCACAACACTTACCGCAAATATAAGATCCATCTTTGTGCCAACCATTGCATACATGAGATAGCCTATTGCTGCCTTGTATAGAACACCTTGTATTTCACCTTCAACTTCAGCAAACTCTTCGTCCGTAAGCTTCATCAACTTCAAATTTGCCTCCAAAGATGTTCCAATGGACTTGCAATCCTCCATGTTGAATCAATTCAACACTTCTTCAATATACTTCCTTTCGCTCATTGTGAAAGTCTTCTAAGCACAATCTCTCACAAATTCTACTCCTAAACAATAATGAAGCACTCCCAAATCATTCATCTCATACTCCATTTCTAATTTTACCTTTAACCAATCCATCTTTTTCAAGGTAATAGTTAAGATGATCAAATCATCAACATAAAGGATAACAATCAACAAGAAGTCTTTTGATTGCATCACATATATGAAAGGATCAGCCTCATTCCTTACAAATCCTGCATTCACAAAGATTATATCAATCCGTTGATACCATGGTATTCAACCTTTGTGAATGAGATAACTCTCACTTCCAACACCTTTTATTTATAAGTAGAGTTCACATCCAATATGCATAGATTTCATCTACATTCATCTAAAATCAGCCGCCTCTCGAGACTCTAAACCTAGCCGCCTCTCGAGACTCTAAACCTAGCCGCCTATTGAGATCCTAAATCTTGCTGCCTATCGAGATCCTAAATCTTGCTGCCTATCGAGATCCTAAATCTTGCTGCCTATCAAAATCCTAGCCACCAATTAATCTCTAGTTGCCTTTTTACTATAAGAAACTTATTATGGTTTAAACTCTATATTGTAATAATCCAAGGAACTCTTTGTTGAACTTTAATACTCCCACTTTTCTAATTGTCAAAAGGCTTTTAAGCCTAATGTCTTTATCAACTCGTGGTATCTATGATTCACTTATGCCTTTGTAATCACATCAGCAAACATCTCTTTCATAGCATAATATTTCATACCTATTATATCATCTTCAATCTTCTCTCGTATGAAATGATGTTGAATATCAATGTGCTTCATTCTTGAATGGTGCTTTGGATTTTTGGCAAATACTTGATTGTCACACATTATTGGAGTTGCTTCTGTTTGTATTAATCCAATGTCTTCTAAAAGTTGCCTTATCCAACAAGCCTCCATTACACAATGACTTGCTGTCATGTACTCAGCCTCCAAAGTTGATCTTGCAATGGTAGGTTGTCTCTTGCAATTCCAAGAAATGGCTCCCACCCAAATAAAGAACACATATCATGCTGCGGACCTTCTATCATTTGCATCTCCAGCCCATACCGCATCACAATAACCTTGCAAATCAATGTTGTTACCACCAAGGCAAAATTTGAAGTCTTTAGTACCTTTTAAGTACCTCAATATCCTCTTTACCGTTATCAAATGCAAAGGTTCAGCCTTAGACATGTGTTGGTTCACAACACTCACCGCATATGCAAGATCTATTCTTATGGCCACCATTACATACATAAATAAGCCTACTGCTGCCTTGTAGTATTTGATGCATTTGATGCATCTCCAAGTCCATTGCTGCCCAAATTGCCATAATGGTTCTAATAGTGGTGAATTTGGCCACGGGAGCATATATCTCATTGAAATCAACACCAGCAACTTGTGAGTATCCTTTAGCAACTAATCTTGCTTTATATCTCACAATATTGCCCATTGCATCCCTCTTGGTTCTAAACACCCACTTACAACCAATTGAAGCCCGATTTGATGGAAGTTGAATCAATTCCCATGTTCCATTGTCCATGAGTGATTTGTACTCTTCTTCCATGGCCTTCTCCCACTTCATAGCATCCGTGGACTTCATTGCATCACATAAAGTCAATGGATCAGCAAGGAGTGCAACATTAGCATGTTCTTCACTTACTTGAGGAAAGATGTGGTTCTTCCACCATTCACCAAGTGGTCTTCTTTCTCTCATAGGATATCTCCTTTCATTTGAAGAAGATTCACCTCCATGTACTCTTCCAACTCCCTTTTGTCTTAAGCCTTGTTTCTTCTCATTCAAAGGTTGGTACTCCTCATCATCATCATCATCTTCAACATCTTCATTTCCTTCATTGTTGGTCTTAACTATACTAGGGACCTTCTTCTCCACCTTCTTTGGCTCTTCACCTTCATCACCATCCTCAATGGCTTCATCTTCTTCTTTCTTTGCTGAATTTGAAGATGTGTCCACAAATCCACCATTACTCCCACTTGGACACATCTCCAAGTGCTCACAAGCACTCTTATGCTCTAAAAACTCAACATCTCGACTTTTGATAATCTTCTTGGAATCCAAGCACATTAGCCTATATGCCTTGGTACCTTCACAATATCCAAGAAACACACATTTTGTACCTTTTGCATCAAGTTTGGACCTCATACAATCTGGTACCTTTGCATAAGCAACACATCCAAAAATCCTCATATGTGAAACACAAGGTTTCTTCCCACTCCAAGCTTCTTGTGGAGTCATTGATGTGAGTGCACTTGTAGGACATCTATTTCTTGTATACACTGCATTTACCACGGCTTCCGCCCAATATTCATGTCCAAGGTTTTGAGCATGAAGCATACTCCTTGCCATCTCCACAATGGTTCAATTTGCTCTTTCAGCAACTCCATTTTGTTGTGGAGTGTAAGGAGTGGAGGTTTGTCTTGCAATACCTTGAATCTTCAAATACTCATCAAAATGCTTTGACATGTATTCACCTCCATTGTCCATGCGCAACACCTTGATCTTGCACTCACATTGTTTCTCCACAAGTGCTTTAAACTCCTTAAACCTTGACAAACACTCACTCTTGGTTTTAAGGATGAAGATCCACACCTTCCTTGAATAATCATCAATGAATGTGACAAAGTACCTTGCTCTTCCTATTGATGGCGTCCTCATAGGTCCACAAACATCCGAATGCACAATCTCCAACAACTTAGTTGCACGTGTTGCAACTCCACTTGGAAATGAAGCCCTTTGTTGCTTGCCTTGAATACAACCTTCACAAGCAAGTGTGGTAGCATTGTTGTAGCATTGACCAAGATCTAAACACTTACCATGGATTGGAGCTCCTTCATGCTTTTGGCATTCAAATGACCAAGGCGTCGATGCCAAATGCCAAACTTATCTTGATCTTGTGGAAAATCAGCAAATGCCGCCACTTCAACTCCATTGACCTTTTTACAATTGATGAAGTAGAGGTTGCCATCTCTAAAGCCTTTTAAAACATCATCACCCTCCATTGTCTTCACAAAGCATCCATTCATATCAAATTGCACCTTACAACCACTTGAAACAAGTTTGCTCACCGAAAGAAGGTTCTTCTTCATCTTTGGCACATGTAGGACCTCTTTCAATCTGATCCTCTTGGTTTGGTTCTTCACAACAATCTCCACCACAATGGAGCCAATTCCAATAGCTTGTACCATGCCATTGTCTCCTAACCAAACCTTTGTTGCTGAAATTGCTTCATAAGTGTCAAATGAACACTTGTATGGAGTCATGTGCTTGGTAGCACCCGAATCAACAATCCACTTGGACATGGCAGCCATGGAAGTGCCTTCACTTGCCATGAATGCATAATCATCTCCTCCAACTTCATCACGAGCATTGTTTGCATTCTCTCTCTCTCCTTTCTTGGCCTTGTAGCAATTTCGTGCAAAGTGACCTGGTTTTCCACAAATGAAGCAAGTTTTTACATTGCTTCTTATATTATCACGTTGGTAGGAATAGCTACCTTTGCCTTGTCTTGAGAAGAGAGCCGAATCTTCACTATGATGCTCCTTTTCCTTCCTTTTGGTCACTTCATGTGCAAGTCTTGCCGTCACATAGTCCATGGTGAGTTCCTTGATCCTTATGGACTCCAATGCTACAATAAGGTAGTTGTAGGACTCGGGAAGGCTCATGAGCAAGGTCATGACAATATCACCATCTTCTAAAGGCTTGTCAACAATTGCTAGTTGGTTTGCAAGAGCCTTTACCTTATTGACATGAGCCATGAGGTCTTCACCTTCTTCCATCTTGCAAGTGAAGAATTTCCTCCTTGTGAAGAGGATGTTGGACAAGTTCTTGCTCTCATAAATGTTGCAAAGAGTCTTCCATGCTTCCGCTGGTCCTTTGCAAGAGATGATGTGAGAAAAGTTGGCTTCATCCAAATTGGTGGCAATCATGCCAAAAGCCTTCTTTTCACGTCTTTTGAAGTCCTTGTGCTCCTTGATATCAGCATCCATGCTTGGAGGGTCTTCACTTTCATCAACAATGTCCCAAAGGTCCAAAGACGCCAACAAAAGCTCCATTTTGACCTTCCAATGGTAGAAATTGTTGCCTCTAAACTTCTCAATCACTCTCAAACCTTCACCCTCACTAGAAGCCATGTCTAAGGAGTAGTGTATCAAAAAATATCAAGAAAAGGAGTCTTTATGTGTTTATAAACACCAAAACAATTTTGCACAAGCAAAATCTCAGAATGCCCTCTTGTGAACAAAAGAGTGGTTTTTCACTCAAAACACTCTGAACTCAACTTTTGAAGTTTCTAATCACTATGAACACTCTCATCAACCTCACAAGCAACTTCAATCTTTCTCTCAAATCACAATCTTATGAAAAATGAATGTTAGTCCAACTAACTTCAACAACTCAACAAAGACACTATCAAGGTCTTTCAATATGCTCTCCACCTCATATTCAAGAAGTTGAGAACCTACAAAGAGATGTTAGATATGTATGATGTTAATATCAGCACCTCCTCATGCCAAATAAGAAGTTAAGATCATACAAATTCTAACATCAGCAACTACCATACTTTTATTATTACTTATTTATCTCAATAATCTCAATACATGTCTTGTTTTCTTGATCTCTTATAAACTCCATTCCTAAGCAATAGTGGAGTTCTCCCAAATCACTCATTTCAAATTCTTTTTCTAATATGGCCTTCATCCAATTCAATTTTTTTATATTGTTAGTCAAGATGATTAAATCATCAATGTAAAGGATTACAATCAATAAGAATTCTTGAGATTATATCACATATATGGAATGATCTGCCTCACTCTTAACAAATCCTTCATTCACAAAGAATATATCAATCCGTTGGTACCATGCCCTTGGTGTTTGCTTGAGTCCATACAAGGATTTCTTCAACTTACAAATAAGGTGTTGATTGCCTTCTTCAACATATCCTTGAGGTTGATCCATGTAGATGTCTTTTTCCAACTCTTTATTCAAGAAAACCGTCTTCACATCCATTTGATGCATTTCTAAGTCCATTGCTGCCCAAATTGCTACAATGGTTCTAATCGTGGTGAATTTGGCCACGGGCGCATATATCTCATTGAAATCACTTATAAAAATCCTATAGCAACTAAACTTGCTTTATATCTCACAACATTGTCCATTGCATTCGTCTTGGTTCTAAACACCCACTTACAACCAATTGAAGACCGATTTGGTGGAAGTTGAATCAATTCCCATGTTCCATTGTCCATGAGAGATTTGTATTCTTCTTCCATGGCCTTCTCCCACTTCATAGCAACTGTGGATTTCATTGCATCACATAAATTCAATGGATCAGCAAAGAGTGCAACATTGGCATGTTCTTTACTTACTTGAGAAATGATATGGTTCTTCCACCATTTACCAAGTGGTCGTCTTTCTTTCATAGGATATCTCCTTTCATTTGAAGAAGATTCACCTCCATGCACTCTTCCAACTTTCTTTTCTCTTAAACCTTGTCTCTTCTCACTCAAAGCTTGATACTCCTCATCATCATCATCTTCAACATCTTCATTTCCTTCATTGATGGTCTTAACTATACTAGAAACTTTCTTCTCTATCTTCTTTTGCTCTTCACCTTCATCATCGTCTTCATTGCCTTCATCTTCTTGATTTGTTGCTGAAATTGAAGATGTGTCCACAAACACACCAATACTACCACTTGGACACATCTATAAGTGCTCACAAGCACTCTTATGCTCTAAAAACTCAACATCACGACTTTTGATGATCTTCTTGGTATCCAAACACATAAGCCTATATACCTTGGTACCTTCACAATATCCAAGAAACACACATTTCAAACCTTTTGCATCAAATTTGGACCTTATACAATCTGGTTTCTTTGCATAAGCAATACATCAAAAAGTCCTTATATAAGAAACACAAGGTTTCTTCCCACTTCAAGTTTCTTGTGGAGTCATTCATGTGAGTGTACTTGTAGGACATCTATTCCTTGTGTATACTCCATTTACCACGGCTCTTCTGCCCAATATTCATATCCAAGGTTTTGAGCATGAAGCATACTCCTTGCCATCTCCACAATGATTCGATTTGCTCTTTCAGCAATTCCATTTTGTTGTGGATTGTAAGGAATGGAGGTTTATCTTGCAATACCTTGAATCTTCAAGTACTCATCAAAATGCTTTGACATGTTTTCACCTCCATTGTCCGTGCGCAACACCTTGATCTTGCACTCACATTGTTTCTCCACAAGTGCTTTAAACTCCTTAAACCTTAATAAACACTCACTCTTGGTTTTAAGGATGAAGATCCACACCTTCCTTGAATAATCATCAATGAATGTGACAAAGTACCTTGCTCTTCCTATTGATGGCGTCCTCATAGGTCCACAAACATCCGAATGCACAATCTCCAACAACTTAGTTGCACGTGTTGCAACTCCACTTGGAAATGAAGCCCTTTGTTGCTTGCCTTGAATACAACCTTCACAAGCAAGAGTTGTAGTATTGTTGTATTAAACCAAGAATCAAGCCACTTATGATGGATTTAAGCTCGTTCATACTTTTGACATTCAAATGACCAAGGCGTCAATGCCAAATACCAAACTTGTCTCGATTTTGTGGAAAATCAGCAAATGCCGCCACTTCAATTCTATTGACTTTCTTACAATTGATGAAGTAGAGGATGCCATCTCTAAAGCCCTTTAAAACATCATCACCCTCTATTGTCTTCACAAAGCATCCATTCATATCAAATTGCACCTTACAACCACTTGAAACAAGTTTGCTCACCGAAAGAAGGTTCTTCTTCATCTTTGGCACATGTAGGACCTCTTTCAATCTGATCTTCTTGGTTTCATTCTTTACAACAATCTCCACCACAATGGAGCCAATTCCAATAGCTTGCACTATGCCATTGTCTCCTAACCAAACCTTTCTTGCTAGAAATACCTCATAAGTGTCAAATGAACACTTGTATGGAGTCATGTGCTTGGTAGCACCCGAATCAACAATCCATTTGGACATGGCAGCCAAAGAAGTGCCTTCACTTGCCATGAATGCATAATCATCTCCTCCAACTTCATTACATGCATTGTTAGCAATCTTTCTATCTCTTTTCTTGGCCTTGTAGCAATTTCGTGTAAAATAACTTGGTTTTCTACAAATGAAGCAAGTTCTTACAATACTTCTTATATTTTCACGTTGGTTGGAATAGGTACCTTTGCCTTGTCTTGAAAAGAGAGCCAAATCTTCACTTTGATGCTTCTTTTCTTTCCTCTTGGTCACTTCATGAGCAAGTCTTGCCATCACATAGTCCATGGTCAGCTCCTTTATCTTGATGAACTCCAATGATACAATGACGTAGTTGTAGGACTCGAGAAGACTCATGAGCAACGTCATAATAATATCACCATCTTTTAAAAGCTTGTTAACAATGCAAGTTGGTTTGCAAGAGACTTTACCTTATTGACGTGAGCCATAAGGTCTTCACCTTCTTCCATCTTGCAAGTGAAGAATTTCCTCCTTGTGAAGAGGATGTTTGACAAGTTCTTATTCTCATATATGTTGCAAAGAGTCTTCCATGCTTCCGCTGATCCTTTAAAAGAGGTGATGTGAGAAAAATTGGCTTCATCCAAATTAGTAGCAATCATGCCAAAATCCTTCTTTTCACGTCTTTTGAAGTTCTTTGCACCTTCATATCAGCATCCATGCTTGGAGGGTTTTCACTTTCATCTACAATGTTCCAAAGGTCCAAAGATGCCAACAACAGCTCCATTTTGACCTTCCAATGGTACAAAATGCTGCCTCTAAACTTCTCAATCACTCTCAAATCTTCACCCTTGTTAAAGTTCAAGAAAGAGTTACTTGGATTATTATAATATGGAGTTTACCCATAGTAAGTTTCTAATAGTCAAAAGTCAATTAAGCATTAAGTGGCGGCTAGGGTCTCGACAGGCGGTTAGATTTAAGGTCTTGACAGGCGGCAGGATTTAACGTCTCGTTGGGCGGCTAGGTTAAGGGTCTCGAGTGGCGGCTGGCTTTAGATGAATGTAGATGAGGACTATGCATATTGGATGTAAACTCCACTTATAAGTAAAAGGTGTTGGAAGTGAAAGCTATCTCAATCCGCAATTCTCTTTCTGTGCAACCTTGCTGATGCTAAGTGTTGTGGCTTCTAACTTCTAGTACTTTAACATGGTATGGACCCACTCACATTTGCTTGTGAGTTTTAGAAGTTTTATGAAGTCTTTGTTGTTGTGCGGAATAGGTCTTATGGTGTTTGCTAATGTTAGAGTTTGTATGATCTTAGCTTATGTTATGACAAGAGGAGGTTCTGATTTGTAAGCTTAGAGATCTCTAACATTGCTTTGTGGATTCTTATCTCCTTGGATAGTGAGTTTAAGACCATTGTGAAAGACCTTGATAGTGTCTTTATGTGTTATTGAAACTGTTTCATTAACCTTCTGCATTTCATTAAATAGTGAGTTGAAAGAGTGAAAAAACTTGATTGAAAGGTTCATAAGAGTGCATATACTGATTAGAAGCTTTAGAAGATCACTTAAGAGTGCTTTGAGTGAGAAATCACTCTTTTCTTCACAAGAGGATATTTTGAGTTTCTGCTAGTGCAAATTTGTGATTTTAGATCACATAGGAACTTCTTTTCTCAATATTCTTTGATACACTACTTCTTAGAAATGGCTTCTAGTGAGGGTGAAGGTTTGAGAGTATTGAGAAGTTTAGAGGTGACAATTTCTATCATGGAAGGTGAAAATGGAGCTTTTGTTGGCATCTTTGGACCTTTGGGACATTGTAGATGAAAGTGAAGACCCTCCATGCATAGATGCAAGTATTAAGGAGAAGAAGGACTTTAAAAGACGTGAAAAGAAGGCTTTTGGCATGATTGCCACAAATGTGGATGAAACCAACTTTTCACACATTATCCATTGCAAAGGACCAGCGGAAGCATGGAAGACTCTTTGCAACATTTATGAGAGCAAGAACTTGTCCAACATCCTTTTTACAAGGAGGAAATTCTTCACTTGCAAGATGGAAGAAGGTGAAGACCTTATGACTCACGTCAACAAGGTAAAGGCTCTTGCAAATCAACTAGCTATTGTTGACAAACCTTTAGAAGATGGTGATATTGTCATGACCTTACTCATGAGCCTTCCGGAGTCTTATAACTATCTTATAGTAGCATTGGAGTCCATCAAGTTGAAGGAGCTTACAATGGACTATGTGACGGCAAGACTTGCACATGAAGTGACCAAAAGGAAAGAAAAGGAGCATCAAAGTGAAGACTCGGCTCTCTTCTCAAGACAAGGTAAAGGTACCTATTCAAACCAACGTGACAATAGAAGGAGTAACGTGAAAACTTGCTTCATTTGCGGAAAATCAGGTCATTTTGCAAGAAATTGCTACAAGGCCAAGAAAGGAGACACAGAGAATGCTAACAATGCACATGATGAATTTGGAGGAGATGACTTTGCATTCATGGCAAGTGAAGGCACTTCTATGGCTACCATGTCTAAGTGGATTATTAATTCAGGTGCTACTAAGCACATGACTCCATACAAGTGTTCTTTTAACACTAATGAAGAAATTCCAGTAACAAATGTTTGATTAGGAGACAATGGCATGGTACAAGCTGTTGGAATTGGCTCCATTGTGGTGGAGATTGTTGTGAAGAATGAAACCAAGAGGATCAGATTGAAAGAAGTCCTACATGTGCCAAAGATGAAGAAGAATCTTCTTTCGGTGAGCAAACTTGTGTCAAGTGGTTGTAAGGTTCAATTTGATATGAATGGATGTTTTGTGAAGACATTGGATGGAGATAATGTTTTAAAGGGCTTTAGAGATGGCAACCTTTACATTCTCAATTGTAAGAAGGTGAATGGAGTTGAAGTAGCAACATTTGCTGAATTTCCAAAAGATGAAGACAAGTTTGGAATTTGGCATCGACGCCTTGGTCATTTGAATGCCAAAAGCATGAAGGAGCTCAAATCTATGGTAGTTGGCTTAGATCTTGGTCAATCATACAACAATGCCACGACTCTAGCTTGTGAAGGTTGTATTCAAGGCAAGCAACAAAGGGCCTCATTTCCAAGTGGAGTAGCAACACGAGCAAGTAAGTTGTTGGAGATTGTGCATTCAGATGTTTGTGGACCTATGAAGACACCATCAATTGGAGGAGCAAGGTACTTTGTCACATTTATTGATGATTTTTCAAGAAAGGTTTGTGATTTTTATCCTTAAAGCCAAGAGTGAGTGTTTCTCAAGATTTAAGGAATTTAAGGCACATGTGGAAAAGCAATGTGAATGCAAGATCAAGGTATTACGCACAGACAATGGTGGTGAGTATTTGTCAAAACATTTTGATGAGTATATGAAGATTCAAGGTATTAGAAGACAAACGTCTACTCCTTACACTCCACAACAAAATGGAATTGCTGAAAGAGCAAATCGCACCATTGTGGAGATGGCAAGGAGTATGCTTCATGCTCAAAATCTTGGGTATGAATTTTAGGCGGAAGCTGTGGTGAATGTAGTATACACAAGGAATAGGTGCCCTACAAGTGCACTCACATCAATGACTCCACAAGAAGCTTGGAGTGGGAAGAAACCTTGTGTTTCACACATGAGGACATTTGGATGCATTGCTTATGCAAAGATACCAGATTGTATGAGGTCCAAGCTTGAGGCAAAAGGTACAAAATGTATATTTGTTGGATATTGTGAAGGTACGAAGGCATATAGGCTAATGTGTTAAGATACCAAGAAGATCATCAAAAGTCGTGATGTTGAGTTTATTGAGCATAAGAGTGCTTATGAGCACTTGGAGATGTGTCCAAGTGGGAGAAATGGTGTGTTTGTGGAGACATCTTTAAATCTAGCAAAGAAAAAAGAAGAAGATAAAAACAATGAAGATAGTGGAGACATGAATGAAGGTAAAGAGCTAAAGAAGATGGAGAAGAAAGTCTCTTTGATTCCTAAGACCAACAGTGAAGGAAATGAAGATGTTGAAGATGATGATGATGAGGAGTATCAACCTTTGAGTGAGAAAAGACAAAGTTTAAGAAAGAAGAAGCTTGGAAGAGTGGTTGAAGTACATGAAGGTGAATCTTCTTCAAATGAAAGGAGATATCCTATGAGAGAAAGTAGACCACTTGGTGATGTTAAAGAACTAGAAGTTAAAAGCTGTGGCTTGGATCGGCGGGTTATGCGAAAAAGTCTTGAATGAGATGGCTCTGCTTCCAGCACCTTCTTATAAGTGGGTTCACATCAAAGTGCATTAGGCTTCATCGTTCTTCCTAAAACCCGGTAGCTAACGGATCGCAGAATCCAACGCCTCTCGAGACGCCAAAAGCCTGCTTGCTTTGCTCCCGAGACACAACCGCATTGTCCGCAGATTGACTTTTGACTATTAGAAACTTACTATGCTTAAACTCCAAGTAACTCTTTCTTAAACTTTAACACTCCCACTTTTTTAATTGTCAAAAGGCTTTTAAGCCTAGTGCCTTTATCAACTCGTGGTGTCTATCCTTCACTAATGCCTTTGTAAGCACATCAGCAAGCATCTCTTTTGTAGTACAATACTTCATACCTATTATACCATCTTCAATCTTCTCTCGTATAAAATAATGTTGCATATAAATGTGCTTCGTTCTTGAATGGTGCTTTGGATTCTTAGCAAATGCAAGACATCCTTGATTGTCACACATTATTGGAGTTGCTTCTGTTTGCACTAATCCAATTTCTTCTAAGAGTTGCCTTATCCAACAAGCCTCCATTGCACAATGACTTGCTGCCATGAACTCAGCCTCCAAAGTTGATCTTGCAATGGTAGGTTGTCTCTTGCAATTCCATGAAATGACTCCTACTCCAATAAAGAACACATATCCTGTTGTGGATCTTCTATCATTTACATCTCCAAACCAATCCGCATCGCAATAACATTGCAAATCAATGTTTTTACCACCAAGGCATAATTTGAAGTCTTTAGTATCTTTTAAGTACCTCAATATCCTCTTTACCGTTGCCCAATGCAAAGGTCCAGCCTTAGACATGTGTTGGCTCACAACACTCACCGCATATGCAAGATCCACTCTTGTGGCCACCATTGCATACATAAGTGAGCCAACTGCTGCCTTGTATGAAATACTTTGCATCTCAACTTCAACTTGAGCAAACTCCTCATCCGTGAGCTTCATCAACTTCAAATTTGCCTCCAAAGGTGTTCCAATGGGCTTACACTCCTCCATGTTGAATCGTTTCAACACTTCTTCAATGTACTTGCTTTGACTCATTGTAATGGTCTTGTTTTCACGATCTCTTATGAACTCCACTCCTAAGCAATAGTGAAGTTCTCCCAAATCACTCATTTCAAATTCTTTTTCTAATATGGCCTTCATCCAATTCAACTTTTTCACATTGTTAGCCAAGATGATTAAATCATCAACGTAAAGGATTACAATCAATAGGAACTCTTGAGATTGCATCACATACATGGAATGATCTGCTTCACTCCTTACAAACCTTCATTCACAAAGAATGTGTCAATCCGTTGGTACCATGCCCTTGGTGATTGCTTGAGTCCATACAATGATTTCTTCAACTTACAAACAAGATGTTGTTTGCCTTCTTCAACATATCCTTGAGGTTGATCCATATAGATGTCTTCTTCCAACTCTCCATTCAAGAAAGCCGTCTTCACATCCATTTGATACATCTCCTAGTCCATTGCTGCCGTAATTGCCACAATGGTTCTGATAGTGGTGAATTTAACCACGGGAGCATATGTCTCATTGAAATCAACACCAGCAACTTGTGAATATCCTTTGGCAACTAATCTTGCCTTATATCTCACAATATTGCCCATTGCATCCCTTTTGGTTCTAAATACCCACTTACAACCAATAGAAGATCGATTTGGTGGAAGTTGAGTCAATTCCCATGTTCTATTGTCCATGAGAGATTTGTACTCTTCTTCCATGGCCTTCTCCCACTTCATAGCATCTGTGGACTTCATTGCATCACATAAAGACAATGGATCAGCAAGGAGTGCAACATTTGCATGTTCTTCACTTACTTGAGGAAAAATGTGGTTCTTCCACCATTCACCAAGTGGTCTTCTTTCCCTCATAGGATATCTCCTTTCATTTGAAGAAGATTCACCTTCATGTACTCCAACCACTCTTCCAAGCTTCTTCTTTCTTAAACTTTGTCTTTTCTCACTCAAAGGTTGATACTCCTTATCATCATCATCTTCAACATCTTCATTTCCTTCATTAATGGTCTTAGGAATCAAAGAGACTTTCTTCTCCATCTTCTTTAGCTCTTTACCTTCATTCATGTCTCCACTATCTTCATTGTCTTCATCTTCTTCTTCTTTCTTTGCTAGATTTAAAGATGTGTCCACAAACACACCATTACTCCCACATGGACACATCTCCAAGTGCTCATAAGCACTCTTATGCTCAATAAACTCAACATCACGACTTTTGATGATCTTCTTGGTATCTTAACACATTAGCCTATATGCCTTTGTACCTTCACAATATCCAACAAATACACATTTTGTACTTTTTTGCCTCAAGCTTGGACCTCATACAATCTGGTATCTTTGTATAAGCAATGCATCCAAATGTCCTCATGTGTGAAACACAAGGTTTCTTCCCACTCCAAGCTTCTTCTAGAGTCATTGATGTGAGTGCACTTGTAGGGCACCTATTCCTTGTGTTAAAGTTTAAGAAAGAGTTACTTAGAATTTTACCATAGTAAATTTCTAATAGTCAAAAGTCAACTAGGGATTAAGTGGCGGCTAGGTTCTTGACAGGCGGTTAGGTTTAAGGTCTTGACAGGCGGCTGGATTTAGAGTCTTGTTAGGCGGCTGACTTTTAGATGAATGTAGATGAAGCCTATGTACTTTGGATGTGAACTCCACTTATAAGTAAAGGGTGTTGAAAGTGAGAGCTATCTCATTCCGCGCTTCTCTTTGTGTGCAACCTTGCTGATGCTAAGTGTTGTGGCTTCTAACTTCTAGTTCTTTAACAGGTTATGGGCCCACTCACATTTGCTTGTGAGTTTTAGAAGTTTTATGAAGTCTTTGTTGTTGTGCGGAATAGGTCTTATGGTGTTTGCTAATGGTAGAGTTTATATGATCTTAGCTTATGTTATGACAAGAGGAGGTTCTGATTTGTAAGCTTAGAGATCTCTAACATTGCTTTGTGGGTTCTTATCTCCTTGGATAGTGAGTTTAAGACCATTGTGAAAGACCTTGATAGTGTCTTTATGTGTTATTGAAACTGTTTCATTAACCTTCTGCATTTCATTAAATAGTGAGTTGAAAGAGTGAAAGAACTTGATTGAGAGGTTCATAAGAATGCATATACTGATTAGAAGCTTTAGAAGATCATTTAAGAGTGCTTTGAGTGAGAAATCACTCTTTTGTTCACAAGAGGATATTCTGAGTTTCTGCTAGTGCAAATTTGTGATTTTAGATCACATAGGAACTTCTTTTCTCAATATTCTTTGATACACTACTTCTTAGAAATAGCTTCTAGTGAGGGTGAAGGTTTGAGAGTGATTGAGAAGTTTAGAGGTGACAATTTCTATCACTGGAAGGTGAAAATGGAGCTTTTGTTGGCATCTTTGGACCTTTGGGACATTGTAGATGAAAGTGAAGACCCTCCATGCATAGATGCAAGTATTAAGGAGAAGAAGGACTTTAAAAGACGTGAAAAGAAGGCTTTTGGCATGATTGCCACAAATGTGGATGAAGCCAACTTTTCACACATTATCCATTGCAAAGGACCAACGGAAGCATGGAAGACTCTTTGCAACATTTATGAGAGCAAGAACTTGTCCAACATCTTTTTTACAAGGAGGAAATTCTTCACTTGCAAGATGGAAGAAGGTGAAGACCTTATGGCTCACGTCAACAAGGTAAAGGCTCTTGCAAATCAACTAACTATTGTTTTACAAACCTTTAGAAGATGGTGATATTGTCATGACCTTGCTCATGAGCCTTCCGGAGTCTTATAACTATCTTATAGTAGCGTTGGAGTTCATTAAGTTGAAGGAGCTTACAATGGACTATGTGACGGCAAGACTTGCACATGAAGTGACCAAAAGGAAAGAAAAGGAGCATCAAAGTGAAGACTCGGCTCTCTTCTCAAGACAAGGTAAAGGTACCTATTCAAACCAACGTGACAATAGAGAGAGTAACGTGAAAACTTGCTTCATTTGCGGAAAATCAGGTCATTTTGCAAGAAATTGCTACAAGGCCAAGAAAGGAGACAAAGAGAATGCTAACAATGCACATGATGAATTTGGAGGAGATGACTTTGCATTCATGGCAAGTGAAGGCACTTCTATGGCTGCCATGTCTAAGTGGATTATTGATTCAGGTGCTACCAAGCACATGACTCCATACAAGTGTTCTTTTAACACTTATGAAGAAATTCCAGTAACAAATGTTTGGTTAGGAGACAATGGCATGGTACAAGCTGTTGGAATTGGCTCCATTGTGGTGGAGATTGTTGTGAAGAATGAAACCAAGAGGATCAGATTGAAAGAAGTCCTACATGTGCCAAAGATGAAGAAGAATCTTCTTTCGGTGAGCAAACTTGTGTCAAGTGGTTGTAAGGTTCAATTTGATATGAATGGATGTTTTGTGAAGACATTGGATGGAGATAATGTTTTAAAGGGCTTTAGAGATGGCAACCTTTACATTCTCAATTGTAAGAAGGTGAATGGAGTTGAAGTAGCAGCATTTGCTGAATTTCCAAAAGATGAAGATAAGTTTGGAATTTGGCATGGACGCCTTGGTCATTTGAATGCCAAAAGCATGAAGGAGCTCAAATCTATGGTAGTTGGCTTAGATCTTGGTCAATCATACAACAATGCCACGACTCTAGCTTATGAAGGTTGTATTCAAGGCAAGCAACAAAAGGCCTCATTTCCAAGTGGAGTAGCAACACGAGCAAGTAAGTTGTTGGAGATTGTGCATTCAGATGTTTGTGGAACTATGAAGACACCATCAATTGGAGGAGCAAGGTACTTTGTCACATTTATTGATGATTTTTCAAGAAAGGTGTGGATTTTATCCTTAAAGCCAAGAGTGAGTGTTTCTCAAGATTTAAGGAGTTTAAGGCACGTGTGGAAAAGCAATGTGAATGCAAGATCAAGGTATTACGCACAGACAATGGTGGTGAATATTTGTCAAAACATTTTGATGAGTACTTGAAGATTCAAGGTATTGTAAGACAAACGTCTACTCCTTACACTCAACAACAAAATGGAGTTGCTGAAAGAGCAAATCGCACCATTGTGGAGATGGCAAGGAGTATGCTTCATGCTCAAAATCTTAGATATGAATTTTGGGCGGAAGCTGTGGTGAATGCAGTATACACAAGAAATAGGTGCCCTATAAGTGCACTCACATCAATGACTCCACAAGAAGCTTGGAGTGGGAAGAAACCTTGTGTTTCACACATGAGGACATTTGGATGCATTGCTTATGCAAAGATACCAGATTGTATGAGGTCCAAGCTTGAGACAAAAGGTACAAAATGTGTATTTGTTGGATATTGTGAAGGTACGAAGGTATATAGGTTAATGTGTTTGGATACCAAGAAGATCATCAAAAGTCGTGATGTTGAGTTTTTAGAGCATAAGAGTGCTTGTGAGCACTTGGAGATGTGTCCAAGTGGGAGTAATGGTGGATTTGTGGACACATCTTCAAATTCAGCAAAGAAAGAAGAAGATGAAGCCATTGAGGATGGTGATGAAGGTGAAGAGCCAAAGAAGGTGGAGAAGATGGTCCTTAGTACAGTTATGACCAACAATGAAGGAAATGAAGATGTTGAAGATGATGATGATGAGGAGAACTTCACTATTGCTTAGAAGTGGAGTTCATAAGAGATCGTGAAAACAAGACCATTACAATGAGTCAAAGCAAGTACATTGAAGAAGTATTGAAGCGATTCAACATGGAGGAGTGTAAGCCCATTGGAACACCTTTGGAGGCAAATTTGAAGTTGATGAAGCTCACGGATGAGGAATTTGCCCAAGTTGAAGGTGAGATGCAAAGTATTCCATACAAGGCAGCAGTTGGCTCACTTATGTATGCAATGGTGGCCACAAGAGTGGATCTTGCATATGCGGTGAGTGTTGTGAGCCAACACATGTCTAAGGCTGGACCTTTGCATTGGGCAACGGTAAAGAGGATATTGAGGTACTTAAAAGATACTAAAGACTTCAAATTATGCCTTGGTGGTAAGAACATTGATTTGCAAGGTTATTGCGATGCGGATTGGGCTGGAGATGTAAATGATAGAAGATCCACAACGGGATATGTGTTCTTTATTGGAGTAGGAGTCATTTCATGGAATTGCAAGAGACAACCTACCATTGCAAGATCAACCATGGAGGCTGAGTACATGGCAACAAGTCATTGTACAATGGAGGCTTGTTGGATAAGGCAACTCTTAGAAGACATTGGATTAGTGCGAACAAAAGCAACTCCAATAATGTGTGACAATCAAGGATGTCTTGCATTTGCCAAGAATCCAAAATACCATTCAAGAACGAAGCACATTGATATTCAACATCATTTCATACGAGAGAAGATTGAAGATGGTATAATAGATATGAAGTATTGTACTACAAAAGAGATGCTTGCTGATGTACTTACAAAGGCAATAGTAAAAGATAGACACCACGAGTTGATAAAGGCATTAGGCTTAAAAGCCTTTTGACAATTAGAAAAGTGGGAGTGTTAAAGTTTAAGAAAGAGTTACTTGGAGTTTAAGCATAGTAAGTTTCTAATAGTCAAAAGTCAACTAGGGATTAAGTGGCGGCTAGGGTCTTGACAGGCGGCTGGATTTAGGGTCTCATTAGGCGGCTGGCTTTTAGATGAATGTAGATGAAGCCTATGTACTTTGGATGTGAACTCCACTTATAAGTAAAGGGTGTTCGAAGTGAGAGCTATCTCATTCCGCACTTCTTTTTGTGTGCAACTTTGCTGATGCTAAGTGTTGTGGCTTCTAACTTCTAGTTCTTTAACAACTCTTAGAAGACATTGGATTAGTGCAAACAGAAGCAACTCCAATAATGTGTGACAATCAAAGATGTCTTGCATTTGCCAAGAATCCAAAGCACCATTCAAGAACGAAGCACATTGATATTCAACATCATTTCATACGAGAGAAGATTGAAGATGGTATAATAGGTATGAAGTATTGTACTACAAAAGAGATGCTTGCTGATGTGCTTACAAAGGCATTAGTGAAGGATAGACACCACGAGTTGATAAAGGCATTAGGCTTAAAAGCCTTTTGACAATTAGAAAAGTGGGAGTGTTAAAGTTTAAGAAAGAGTTACTTGGAATTTAAGCATAGTAAGTTTCTAATAGTCAAAAGTCAACTAGGGATTAAGTGGCGGCTAGGGTCTCGACAAGCGGTTAGGTTTAAGGTCTTGATAGGCGGCTGGATTTAGGGTCTCGTTAGGCGGCTAGGTTTAGGGTCTCGAGTGGCGGCTGGCTTTTAGATGAATGTAGATGAAGCCTATGTATATTGGATGTGAACTCCACATATAAGTAAAGGGTGTTGGAAGTGAAAGCTATCTCATTCTGCACTTCTCTTTGTGTGCAACCTTGCTGATGCTAAGTGTTGTGGCTTCTAGTTCTTTAACATCACAATGGTCTTAAACTCACTATCCAAGGAGATAAGAACCCACAAAGCAATGTTAGAGATCTCTAAGCTTACATATCAGAACCTCGTCTTGTCATACCATTAGCTAAGATCATACAAACTCTAACATTTGCAAACACCATAAGACCTATTCCGCATAACAAAAAAGACTTCATAAAACTTCTAAAACTCACAAGCAAATGTGAGTGGGCCCATAACCTGTTAAAGAACTAGAAGTTAGAAGCCACAACACTTAGCATCAGCAAGGTTGCACACAAAGAGAAGTGCGGAATGAGATAGCTCTCACTTTCAACACCCTTTACTTATAAGTGGAGTTCACATCCAAAGTACATAGGCTTCATCTACATTCATCTAAAAGTCAGCCGCCTAACAAGACTCTAAATCCAGCCGCCTGTCAAGACCTTAAACCTAACCGCCTGTCAAGAACCTAGCCGCCACTTAATCCCTAGTTGACTTTTGACTATTAGAAATTTACTATGGTAAAATTCTAAGTAACTCTTTCTTAAACTTTAACACAAGGAATAGGTGCCCTACAAGTGCACTCACATCAATGACTCTAGAAGAAGCTTGGAGTGGGAAGA